>MDYQ01000093.1:0-143685 GCA_003024175.1 Planoprotostelium fungivorum
GAGATGAAAGAAGAGAACAATTAAATTGTATACATCGAAAGAATAAAGGTTGTAATCTTCTCTTTCTTCTGTCCCACAGCGAGCTCTATAGAGGCCCACCCTCGTGGTATATCTGGTGGATAGAGATACATGAATGTCTAACTTCTACGAAGGTTGGTTTACGCAGACATGATGGCAACGCCACGCACGCTCTGGACAACGAGGCATGCGATTGAAACAAACATGTTTATTGGAATAGATTACATTTAGTGAAACTTTCTCTTGATAGCCAGGACATTGTTGACGACGGCGTTCATGTTCCTGTCCAATGATTCAGCCGATGAACACAAACACCATTAGACTCACTTGGCCTCGAAGAGATCGACGGTCTGGAAGAGATCGTGGTTGGCTAATCCATGCTTTCCACAAGCAGACAAGTAGTTGGCAATGTTCTCCATCTGAACAAATGGCATCTTGCCGGTGTTGACTTTTCCTACCGAGTTGGGGGAGAGCTTGTTGATGAACCTGAGGTACATCAGGAGACGAACGACATTCGATTCGAAGAGATGGAAGGTGTCTCACTGGCAGAGGACGGCTCCGCTCTTCAGGGTCTCGTGGAATCCGGCGCTGAAATCGGTGGGGACCTTCGAGTTGATGTAATCCTTGGCCTCCTTCTCCAGAGTGGGATCGTATGAAGCCTCACGCTTGGCCTTCAGCTCGGCATCGAGACCTAATGTCTTCAGTTCACCTCTCGTCCTCGATCTCCTCACCGTATTCGGGACCGTGGTTCGCCATTGGATTTCTTGTTGGTGGTTGGCTGTGTGGAAGAATATGCTATTGCTCCCCGTCACAGCGCAAAATAAGATATCTCCGTAACACCAGTGACTGGAAGTTAGGGAACACGAACACGTGGCAATGTCTTGAGTCGATGAGAACGACATAGAAGGAGGAACGATAGAATATGGAGACGCTGTGATCGAGAGAGGAGGTGACAGAGGTGAACGGATGGATTTTATTTTTGGGACTCGGATGGCGTTGTAGATGATGGAGGGGGAATTTCGCGAGCTCGGCAGGCCACACAGACCTCGGGGACGGTGGCAACGATGGAAGAGAAGGTAGAAGGAGATGTTGCGAAACTCTTTCGTTCACTCGAAGAAACAGAGGTGATGTGACAGATCATCTTACATCCATCACACTTTGTCTGTCCACCGAGACTTCTCACAGTGGAGAGGATCACGATCATATTGTCATCGATTGAACTGTGTGTAATCCTGACCGTTCTTCTCACGTATCTTTCAGATCGTGGAATTCGATCTCAAAGTGGACGGAAAGCTGCCAGAGTGGCTGTTCGGCACTCTCGTTCGAACGGGTCCAGGCAAATTCGAGGTGACATCGTCTGAGCTCCTGCATCTGAATCAAGTCTTCCACAGATAGGAGAATACAAGTACAATCACTGGTTCGATGGTCATGCCATGCTTCACCAGTTTGCATTCGGAGGAGGAAGGGCATCATACCGATCGACCATGCTGCAGACGGACTCTTACCGAAAGGCCACGAAGGCCGGACGAAACGTTCTCTCTGAATTCGCCACTTTTGCCTCGCCTGACCCCTGTCAATCTCTCTTCTGGAGGTGATCCATCCATCATCATGATCATCACCATCACGTCTCTTCTTTTCACCGTGATGAGACGACTCAGGTTCTTCTCTTACTTCTCAACGGATCACAACGCCACGGACAATTGCAACGTGAACATCTTACCCTTACCCTCTAAAGAGGACCCAGCCGTCTTGGTCGCCCTGACCGAGACACCCTACTCCATCGCAGTGGAGACGAACACCCTCCAGACCCTGCGAGGTGACTGAAACGTGCGAATGCGAGTTTCGAATGAGACGGAACACAGGAGCCGAATTGGGTCATAACGTGCCGCATCAGACGCAGACCGCACACTTTCACGTCGATGAAGAAGGTAACATGTGGAACGTCTCTGTCTACTTTGGTAGGAGGTCCTATTACAGTGTGACGAAGGTGAAGGGGATACGAAAATCGACGAAAATCGAATTTGCGTTGTAGATGAAGCCCACGAGGGAGGATGTCATGCCGGAGGGTAAGAAGGCTTCACACTTTTTGAGCCGGAAGAATGATCCGGAGAAATTGAGGATTCCTGCCAAAGAGGTACGTGTACAACGAAATTGAAATCTCGCTGAAATTTCACGAGGTAGCAAAAGTGTACACGGATTCACCCTCGTACATGCACAGTTTTGCCGCCACGAAGAATTACGTCATCATTGTAGAATGGCCTTTGAAAGCCTCCATCATGTCTTTTGCCCTCGCATCCATCACGGGTCGATCTTTCATCGAAGTAGGAATTCGCTGATCTTTCCATCTACAACGCGCCACGCGTATTTCCTCACGAGCTGAATCGTTGTAGAATTGGTTCTGGTCGGCAGAAGAGAAGACCGTCTTCACTGTAGTGTCTAAGGAAGATGGAAAGATCAAGGGAATTTACCGAGCCGAAGCTTGTTTCTCCTTCCACCACGTCAACGCGTTCGAAAACGAAAACGGAGAGGTGACGTTTTCATTTATTTCGGTCATCTACAACGTTGTAGATCGTCATCGACGTGAGCACGTACGAGAATTCGGACTTCATCGATTCGATGAGGCTCGAGAAGTTAAGGGACCCGGACCATTCATTTGAGCCCAGCCAATTGAGGAGATATTGTCTCCCCGTGGAGCAAGAACCTTTCCCGCCGTATCAGCGACTGTTAGATTACGAGGTGAATTTTCGACTTCAGTTTCGGTGCATCGATGATCATCGCATGCGTCATCGTGATGATGATCGTGGTCTTAAAGATGACGTTCTCGTGATCATTCATAGCGATGACGATCATCCTGATGATCGCGATCACGATCGTGATGATCACCATCATGACGACCGTCTCATCGCGATCAGGTGTTGTTCGACCAATCTTTCGAGCTACCCAGAATCAACGAAAAGTACAACGCGAGTCCATATCAATACGCCTACGGTATCTCATCCAGCAGAGAAGGCTCCTACTGGGATCGAATCGTGAAGGTGGGAATGGTGGAATGTATTTCGATTGAGACGAGACAGGTGGACGTGGAGAATAGAGAGTCGTTAGATTGGAGTAGAAAGGGTTGTTATACGTCTGAACCCATATTTGTACCTAGACCGAACGAAGGAGAGAGTAAGGCTCATCATCACATGAACACATTGCACACGATCATCGTCTAATCACATCACGTCACACGAGATGTATCATGATGTGCGTCAAGAAACAGACGACATCGATCACTATACATCAACATCGTCTTACATCATTGCACGTCAACATCGTTGTGATGAACCGGAGACTGAGATGAATGTCACAGAAGAACAAGCGGAAGATGATGGAGTCATCTTGTCCCTGGTCTGTGATGTTCCGAACGAGAGGACCTTCATGTTGGTCATCGATGCTGCTACCTTCTTTCCCTTGGCAGAGGTGAGACAAAGACATCAACACATATGTCGAAAGAAGATGTGAAGACAATGTGCTGACGATGGTCCTTCAGGTGGAGTCTCCTTCTTATGTGCCAGCTCCTCTCCACGGTGTCTTCTTAAGTAGGTCCGATGTTGGCGAGAGAGATCAGAAATAAAACACCTTCTCCATTGCATCCTCTGAAAATCCACCACGAGCCGATGAACTGATCACCTATAGACTCCCTATCTGACAACATCGGACATCACCACTCTTCTCGCATTCCTCGCCCACAGATCGACCTATCGTCTATACTGATCTCTGGCGCATGAAGAGCGTGGCTCGCGATGATCTCCTGTCAGCTGATGTTGTCTCCTGCAAGGGAAGAAAAAAAAAACAAAAGAAATCCTGTCTCGGAAGGAGAAAGGAAGAACATCATCTCGGCGGCCAACCGCCCATTGTCTTTGAATCTCTCAAAATCCTGAGGAGACTAAGCATAGCCACATCCGCTCCTCCACGACTGATGATGACTTCTTCAGCCGATGGGAGTGGACCGGACGAAGAGTTTCGGTGCGGGTATCTTAAGAAGAGAACGACAGGGGTGTCTGTGGCGGGGAATCGGTGGAGAGACAGATACTTTGTCTTCACGGCCAGCTTTCAGCTCTACTGGTTCAAAGATCAGAAGGATTACACGACCATCAAGAAGAAAGGAAAGGCCAAGAAGGACACGCTCACCATCGACCAGAACACTGTAATCCGCGATGACAAATTAGTGCCTCCGTGCACTGATGCACCCACACCATTTTGTTTTCAGGTGGTAGAGAAGGATGGAAGAGTCATCTCCCTCTGCGCCTCAGAAGAGAAGGACGCTCAAGAGTGGATCGAACTCCTGCAGGAGGCCATTCTGAGTCCACACGAATATACACCTGCCAAATATCGAATAGTGAAGTCACTCAAGAACAATCAATTTAGAATCCCACCGGGGGACCTTCAATTGCAGGAAGAAGGAGGAGAGATCGGCTCAGGTGAGGATCCTTATGGTACCATACATATCGTGGATGGAATGGAATGTAAAATGCAGATGTATTTACGTTCCGTTGTACGATTTTTTCTGTGTCTAAAGTATTCGAGGTGCATCTGGGGTGGTGAAGAAGGGCGTCTGGCTGAAGACCACCGATGTAGCCGTCAAGATCTTGAAAGACCTCCCAGAATTTTTAGACGCCAGTGAAAGTATCGCATTCTATCGAGAGATGGAAACATTAAGGTAGACATATCATCATCATCATGTCTTACGGTCTATCGTGCCCACCACCCCCGACAGTCCTCTGATCTCTCGCAGTAAATTGAGACACGGAAGTATAGTGCAGATGTATGGATACTGCAAGAAGGACAACTTTGTCTGTCTTGTGACAGAGTACGTCTTGGGGGGTAATCTCATGGCTCTCTTGCATCAGAATTCGACGGGACTGCTCGACGATTGGTATCAGATCGACCTCGCCCTCAACATCTGCAGGTGAAGATCACCATGTCCATCTCATTCGTGACATGATGAACAGAGGCATGGTCTATCTCCACTCGCAAGACGTCATCCATCGAGATCTAAAGCCCGCCAACATCCTAGTGGGTGATGTCTCACATCATGCATGCTGATCCTTGTAGATTGAATCGCCCGAGGAAGGAAAATTAAAAGTCTGCGATTTCGGTCTCTCAACGGTTGTCAAGAAGGGCACCGTCAGCCACGAGCACTCCCTAGGTTCTCCACAGTACGCTGCACCCGAACTCGGCCAAGAGAAGCACTCGAACAAAGTCGACGTCTTCAGCTTCGCCATCATGTGAGACATCATCACCTTCTCATGATGATGAGACGTCTGTCTTTGGATAGAACGTTGACAAGGTTCAGACTGTGGGAGATCGCACACAGAGCGATACCGTGGCCCGAACTCAAACTCGGCTCAGAAATGGCCGAAAAGTGAGCGTCTACAACCAGCCACTCCTGACCTTCCCAGGTACCAGAAGGGTGAGCGTCCAGAGATCGTGAGCGGCAAGATGTGGAAGAGAATCATCGAAGAGTGCTGGGACCACAACCCGGAGAATCGTCCGACGTTCAAAGAAGTCTTTACAAAGATAGAAGCTCTGAAGCAGACACACAAGAGACCGACACCACACAAGCTACCCTCTAACATCAACTTGAGCGAAGCTCCCACGAGAAACGAGAAGCCGGACCGTGTGGCCAAGATGATCGAACAGTTATTTAACAACCGAGTGGGTTTTATTTCGTTTTATTGTTTGTTGACGAGGACAGCCCTCCATCAGCTGGCAGGAGTTCTCTCAGGGGTTGGGAAATGCATTGGGTCTCATTCCTGGGGACATCAAACAGATGTATAACGTCTTTGGTGAGTTTTTAGACACTGCGGCAACCTCTCACCTTCTATAGCCACGGACGGCTACGTGACGAAACAGATATGGGATACGTTCCTTCAGTGGTTTTCACCCATCAAACTTCCTTCGAGTTACGAGACGGACTCTGATGAGAACGAAGACGGTTACGACGTAGCCACCGTCTTTGGCATCTGCACTGCACCGTGAGATGATGATGATGATGAGCCGAAAACATTAAATCCTGATTTAGATATTTTCACGCCTTTTTGGGCTCGGCGGAGGCACAGAACCTCTTGAAAGATAAGACGTCAGGGACTTTCCTCATACGTTTCAGCACGACGAATCCAAAGCAGTACGCTCTGTCTGCCACGTACGGACCCAACGTTGGTGAGAGCCCATCATGTTTCATCACATGTTCCATCTGTTCATCACATGTTCCATCTCTTCATCAGAACATGGAGTCTGATGAGACGTCCAGGTCATTGGAGAATCACTTGTGAACGAACTACGGGGTCACGTCCCGTGTTTCGAGTGGACACGAGAGAGTACGAGAGTCTCGATGAGCTGGTGAAGGTGCACTCGAGAGACGGAGAGACTCTAAAGACAAAGACGGGGGAGAGCTGCTTCTTGATCTATCCACTCGCCAAACCATCGAAAGAAGAATAGAAATCGAAAAGGGTCTCGCATGTCGTTGTAGATGAAGAATAAAAGGGTTGAACTGATTTTTATACTTTTACAGCAGGTGACGAGCTTTAGAGGTTCTTGTTCAAAAACTTCCTCTTGTTGAAACACATCCACCACTTGTCGGGAGCAGCGTCGCCGTTGGCGTAGACCTTCTGCAGGAGTCTCTGTCCAGTCTCTTGTCTGATCTGAGTCAAGTACTGACGGATGGTATCTGATGGACGATTAGAACATGAGCTGCGACGGAAGAGGTGGAGCTCACCAGTCTCGCCACGGTTGGCTGGGTTTGTGACGATACCTCCGAGGGCGAAGTTCTTGTCTCCCGGCAGTGCAAAGTTTTCGATGGCGAGAGCGAACAGCTGCTTCTCAGCATCTCCCTTCTTAAGGTTGGGCATCTTGAGGAGAGCCTGCGAGATGTAGAGGGTGACGTAGACCAACAGACGGTCGGCATTTCCCTTGACTTCAAAGTTCTTGAAGAAGACGTTGGCCTTGAAGGCGGTGAGGGCCTCATCGATGATGTCCTCTCCCTCTGCATTCGATCAGTTTCGATTCGGATGCAGTAATGATATTGGAGATATCGGATGACGTGTTGGTGCGAGGGACTCACCCGATTGTGGGGGAGCGGGTCCCTTGGTCTTGGTCTTCAAGGGGAGGATGGCGAGGTTGCAGATGTTCTGCACCTGGAGTCCATTGAAGTTAGAGTGAGTGACCTGATACTATTCAGTGCCTCCATTTCTTCATCATGTGAACGTATCGTCTTTCAAAGTCGAACGTCTGAGACTCACCGGCATGTTGAATCTATCGAAACCGATATGAACCTGAAGTTCACGTAAGACATAGGGAAAGAAGAATGTATGTATGGATGCATTCGGAGGGGTCTTTGAGAGAATCACCTTTGTCTATAGACCTTCGGATGATGAAATGGTCAGGATGACGGCCCTACAATGGAAAAGATATCATACAAGCCTATCCATAAATGTCCTTTACAACGGATATGTCCTTTCATCGTCCACCCTTTCGTTGCAACAAGAGCAGCGCAGAGTCTGTCCTCTTTAAGGCTTCCTCCATATCACAACGACATAGATCCAGCCCTTCTATGGAGGTGTGAGTCAGAATGAATGATTCAGAAATAAATGGAGCGGATATCACGTGTCAGGGAGGCTTGTGTGATCATCACAAAAAGACAAGACGCATTTTCGACAGCCAACATGAGGGCATTCATCCTCTTTGTCTCTCTCCTTGGGGTTATCATGGCTGACACCAGCGATCTCCAACTCAAATTTGTGCAGAGTGAGTGGAGAGCTATCAGCTCCTTCTCATTCTTCCGACAGTCGTCACACGTCACGGTGCTCGAGCGGCCTTCGATGACATACCCAACAATGCAGCCGTATGGAACTGTCACCTCGATGAGCTGTCGATCAGTGCATCCGATCTGTCCTCGTCTGTACCTGGCGTTTTATATCGAAAGACATACATCAAAGGCAGAATGCATCTGCAAGGCGACTGCGCACAAGGTGATCATCATATCGTATAGAGGATGAGGTGTCAATATTGTTCGTCAGGTCAATTGACAGTGGCTGGTTGGAAAAATCACCTCACATTGGGCAAAGCCTTCCGAAAGAGATATGTCGATGAACTCCAATTCCTCCCCAACGATCTCAACACCTCCCTCATCTACGTCCGCTCTACAGGTACCATCAAAGATGTTCGACATCCGCTCATCCTCACAGATTCACCCCGCACCATTTCGTCCGTCCAAGCGAACCTCCTTGGACTATACCCCACGTCTCATCGTCCTTCAAATCCCATCATCGACATCTACCGGGTAGAGACCATGATGGAAGACATCCTCCCCAGCACCGATTGCGGGACTCTGATGAACGCATGCTACGACATCCAGAACAGCGACAAATGGAAGGCAAAAGAGGCTTCCATGTCTGACTTGGAGACAAAATTGAAGACGGCGTGGAACACGAGCACTCTACCTTGGTGGATCGGAATCTGGGACAACCTGTATTCGAGGAAGTTCCACGGTATCGAATTTCCGCCTGGAATAGACAGAGACACTGCAGACCAGTTGGAACAGTGGGCGCTGTGGCAACTGAAAGAACTGTACAGTCGAGACGTAGTCAAGTCTTTGGGGTGAGATGATCCGACACATCGCATCATCTTTCATCATCATACACATGGACGTGATGGAATAACATCGATCAGAGTGGGAAGATTCACTCGCGAGCTCATCGACGTCTTTGATCAAGTGATGGCATCACAGACTGGCGACCTCCGCTACATCCATTACTCGGCACATGATCTCACCGTCGCCCTCCTTCTTTCCACGTTTGAGAGTCTCAATTCGATCAAGAAATGGCCAAAGTATGCGTGCAGTCTCCAATTCGAATTATACCAGAACAAGACCGACGGAGGTGAGCACCATCCGAGATCATCTTCTCAAGGTGACGTGTGATGCAGGTTATCACGTGCAGATGTTATACAACCGAGAGATCTTAGACATACCCGGCTGTGGTCCTCTCTGTCCCTACGAGAAGTTCAAGAGAATGGCCTCACTCTCCATCCCCGACGACTACGCCTCACAGTGCAAGAGCCAAACGATACAGAACCCCACCGATATCGTCTCCAAATTCATGTGCTGAGATAAAGTTTCGACGTTTCTGCCGCTCTGCTCCATACACAACCGCCTCGTCCGAGCTCCTGTCTGTGTCGTTGTCATGGCGATACATACAACTTACTCTACTGTACTCGTTCATCCCAGAACACGGTTGATTTCGTATCTCCGGGCCCATTGGCTGTCAGACTGCAGTGTGGAACTTTTTACGTACAGATCTCCCGAACAATTGCACCCTTTCCGCACTGCATCACGCCATACACACCGCCAAGTCTTTGCACACATCAGATGTACAAGGAGAAGTGATGGAGAAGGAGTGTGAAGAGCAGGAGGTCAGCTCTTTCGGTGTGGACTTCTGAAGGAGTACCTCGATTTACTTCCTACGAATGCTGTTATTCGCAGGGAAATTCATATAACAGCTGCCAAACTCTATGCTATAAAGAGAAAGGTCGGTTGACAACCAGTCATTCAGGACAACAACACAATTCTACTACCCCACAGCAGCTCATCGCATGACGGTAAAGAGGTGAGGGTCGTACGATCACTTGATCACCTCTGACGCTTCTGATCAGAGCGCGTGACGAGCCCCCCAAGTGGCTGAGCTATCACGCCCAATTATCTTTGCAGTGGAAGAATGCACCTACTATTCCTCGCTCAGACCCTTCTTTACCTTGCAATATATTAGAGCAGGTATCACAGACCTACGTGACTCCATCACGATCAGATAAGAAAATCAAACAGAGAGAGAGGTTGCAAACGATAGCAGAGGAGCCAGAAGAGACGACGTGTACATAAACTTTTATTTCGCCAGGATGTGATCATCATCTCATCGTCTTCGTTGGTATAGATACGTCGGTCTCAGGTCTTTGCAAGAACTATCCATACATCGATTGCGAGCGACAATACCTGTAAATGTCAGGGATTAAATTCGGCCTGTTCCTTACTTTTGTGTCATCAGGGACACCACTTTTCGTGTGAACGGGTGGCCCACGATGTCCAACTTCTGAAAGACAGCCTTCGCCTCGAACAGCGACATCGACATCATCCCGCTCTCTTCCATAACGGTGTCTAAAAAAGAGTTCAACTCGAGTGGAACCGTCCACGTCTGAATCTGCATGAGACGGCAGATGAATCACACAGACGATACAGATAATCATCACCTCTCCATCTCTCGATCGTTTCTTACTGACAATGGAATCTTCGTTCTGTTCGTAAAATTGGGACAAGAGGAGACCCAGATGAAGGAGAACAGAAGAGGACAGTTCCCGACCACCGGCACGTAATATGACCTCTCTCTTCTAAGTCTTCTTCCGGATTCGGTTCGATCACCTCCCAACGTGGTAATGTAATTCGAAGATCGTTCTGAATGAATGATTCCATCATGTTCTTCCACGCCGATGAAGCGATAGAACGCAGAGATCGTCTCGTGATATCACTGACACCTTCAGTGCCTCTAACTTCTCCCATTGCCTTCAATAATACACCACGTGCTGTGCCATATGAGATGAAGAGGATGAGTCTGACGACTCACCCGATTGTGTATCGTTCGTTCGATTCGCAGCGGTCGCTGAAGGGCGTGCGATTGCATCGGCATCCTCGTCCATCGAATCGATCCACAACGGTTGCATCATTTTTGACGGATCGATCGTGATGGGAGGTTGAACAAGTTCAGGGAAGAACATCTCAGACATGGATGGTAGGTCGAAATTGGGTGGTTGAGGTCTGGACCAAACAAAGGCTGCTTTGATGTTTTCGATTGGATCTTCATAGTTTTGTGAAGGTGTGTGTACGAAATCGAAGGCCTGCTTGATCATGATCGTGCTTGAGGAGAAATGTGGTAAAATTTACAGTTCATCTACAGCGACAACATCACGACTAACATTGCAATGTTCGCGCGAGTTATAGACCTTCATTAACAGTTGTGTCATGATGTGAAGAGATAGGTCTTCGACTATCCAACGAGGAGATTGTGAGAAGCATCTGTCGTATAACAACGGATCTCAGAGGAAAAACAGGTGGAGAAACTGATCTTCGCTCTTGAGAGTGACAATACTCACTTGAGATACATCTGAATTACGACATCATCTTACCTTACCAGTCATCATATCATCACAAAGGGGATACCGGAGAATTATAAACTCTGAGATCGAGACCTCAGACGATCAACTCCATCTCAGGCGTTTCTTTGAAGTCTTCCGTCCGTTGATCGGGCCTGTTGCCGTTCTTGTAAATCTTCCGTCAATGTTTGTTTGAGCCGGGGCTTGTCGGGGTACACAGGGACAAGGTCCGCTCAATCGACATAAACAACAAACAAGACAGAATGAAACAGCAGATCGTCTTAAGCATCCTCCTCTTTGCGCTCGTGAGCTCGCACCAGTTCAACCCAGACTTAGTCAACAAGAGAGGCTTCTGCGGCAAGAGAGCCGAAGACTCGTGCGAGCTTTTCGCAGATGTGACAGAAGGACCGTACTACATCCATTCCATCGTTCGTGACAACATCACGTGAGTGACGACACGACTTCGTCTCCTATCGATCACGACTCACCTTCCAACAGAGAGACACAGACCGGAGTGCCTCTTCGTCTAGAGATCGATGTGACCGACATCACCTCCTGCGATGCACTGACCAACGCGGCCGTCGAGATCTGGCACTGCAGCGCCCGCGGCATATACTCTGCCTTCAACTCGAACACGAACCCCTCTACTACCAACTCGACCTTCCTCAGAGGCATCTATCCCGTCAATGCCACGGGTGGCGTCACCTTCTTCACCATCTTCCCCGGCTGGTACACAGGCCGTGTGACCCACATCCACGTGAAGGTGCACTACAACGGCACAGTCAACTCGACCGGCTACTACACTGGAGGCAGCGTGGCCCACGTCGGGCAGCTCTTCTTCACAGATGCCCTTGTAGACGAGATCGCTCAGCTGGCACCATACACTTCGAACACCAACTCGATGACTGACATCGATGACGACAACATCTACGAGGCATCGGGAGCTCACGCCATCTTACCGTATCAGCTGGTCGGTACGAACTTGTCCGAAGGCATCGTGGCAAGGATATCGATCGGTGTCAACACTTCTCTGTCCATCTCTAGCACGGCTGACGGTGGATCGGACTCTTCTCAGGGCGGCGGCAACAGTCTCTCATCTGCTGGAGGTCCAACTGGAGGTAATGGAGGAAGTCAAGGACCTACGGGAGGCAACGGAGGCACTGTGGGATCGTCTGGGGCGATCGGTGTGACGGCCGTGGATGCGACTGTCACAGTGACGTCGAACTCCACCGTGAACGGTACGAACGCAAACAGCAACGCCAGTGGTGATACTTCGAACGCGAGGGACAAGTCTCTGGGCTGGACTGCGGCAGTTGTGATCACCATGGCCTTTTACTTGGTTCTGTGAAGATAAAGACGTACATAAGATGCATGATGAGAGTCCTTTTCGTATTCATGAACAGTGAACCAGCCTCGTTCATGCAACTATCTGATGACCGATAGTAACAAGTGATGCATAGGATGATCATCCATTGTTTTCATCACATGTGATAGTGCCTGAAGCTCACTCTTCACGACCGAAAAACATCGTCTTCACAGAGACAAGTTTAAAATACCTCGAGTCTTGTGTTTTATCATCGTGAAATACAGATTCGTTTCAGGACACAAACACAAATGCTAGAAGGTACCAATTTCCGTTCAATTCTTCAGAGTGTGTGAGGTTGAGAAGCTGTCACTTCAAAGAATATGAGTAGCTCTGTTGGTTCATTGAATATGACGGAAAAACTATGCCGACTACAACGAACGCACCCAACCAATTCGCCGTATTCAACAAAACAACAACACGAACAACATGGTAGCCGTCATCATATCAGCCACCGGAGAGACTCTTCAAACGACACAAAGGACGTTATCAGAGATACAGTCTTACATTCAGGAGACGAAAGGCATTCCCGTGCACCATCAGGTATAGATCGACAGACGTCGCGAAGATAGCTGAACCATTGACAGGTGCTATCATTGCAAAGAGACGGTGTTCCACTGCGAAACGAAGACGTCACGAGTGAAGGACCATTATACTTGAGCATGTCTCTGAATGGAGGATGTGGAGTAGACTGTGGATGCTGTGGTCTTGACTGCGGTGTCTGCTGTAGCATTATATAAATCATCGCATTACGTACAATCGTTGATGTTATATTCGCTACTAGCTATGGAATTCTATACTTTTGTGCAGATGCATCGTGCTCGCCACACCTGAATGGATGATGAATTGCAATTGGATTCTTTCATTTTGTTCGTTGTTCACCGTAAAAAGATCGCGACATCACAACACATCACCCACCAAGATGGGTTCATACTTCTCCTCTTACAATCACGAGCCCAACACTCCACAACAGGACAGAACCAACTACAAGGTTTGGGACATCAATTATTTAACGATTGTTAACATACAGATCATCAGACCCTTTTGGGCGATCAATTTCAAGACAACAATGGTGCAAATCATCAAAAAGACGTAGTTCTAAACGCTAGGTTCACTGCAATCTATTTCTCGGCTCATTGGTGTCCTCCCTGTCGTCAGTTCACGCCCCAGCTCGTCACCGCTTATCAAGGTATCCAGAGCCAGCAATCCAATTCAGATGGAACAAAACCATTCGAAGTGGGTTTGGATGATGTCATGTTTCATGGAAATTGATCATCGTACGATGGATGATTCACCGTCCAAAGGTCATCTTCTCTTCGAGAGATCGATCGCAAGATGCATTCTCTGGATATTTCTCCAGCATGCCGTGGATGGCCATTCCATACTCCGACGAGAACCTCAGAACAGATCTGATGCAGAGGTGTGTTACGTCTTTGTCGTCTATTTCTCACGTCTTCCAGATTCAGCGTGAGAACGATTCCCACTCTGATCGTGTTGGGACGTGATGGAAGCATTATCACGCGAGATGCTCGTAATCAAGTGGCGAGCTTAGGACCAAAAGTGATTCGAATTGTCATGTAGTCGTGAGAGTGACCGTGTGCAGGCGTACTCTGTGTGGGAGGAATTGGAGAGCAAGAAGAATGCATCGGTCAATGAATAATGTGCAAGCACACCATCGATTCTATTTATCAAAACTATATACCGTTATTCAAACATGGTTGACGTCTTCGACTTCGAGTCCGTCCTCTCTCTTTGCATGCATCTTCACGATGATGTTGGTGCCCCGCTGAGACCGTAATGTAACTTCCAGAATGACGATGCGGGTGGATAGTCACGAGGGGCCATTCTCATGAAACGATTCAATCTCTTTCTGTGTACAGAAATATCCCTCTTAATGGTCTCCCAATCTTTGGACAGATCGGCTGCTTGATAATAGCTCTTCTTATGCTGATCTTCTGGGGGCTTTGTGACGAGCACAATGAGCTGCCCCAACGTTAGAATCACATGATGCATTACGAACATTTCACCTGATCCCAAAGAAAAAGGAGGATTGTACAAAGGAACCGAAAGACTAAAATCAATGTCTTCACAGATAGAAGAGACTTTGGCATCGGATCTTCTGGTATGTCCACGGGAGGAAGAGGGGGTGCAAGGAAAAAGTTGTCGTTTGAAGCTTCGGAACTGACAGAAGCACTCGTTGATCTCTGTCTAGGTGATACAGAAGATGAGCGGTATCTCCTCCTGTTCAAAATGAGTATGGTTGATTCATAATCCCTCACTTTTTCGTGTCGTCGATTCTGAACGGCTGTCTTTCGTTTGCACCGATCAACGACACATCTAGATAGTCGACCACCAGTAATGGGTCCATGCTGCTTGTCTGATCTGTTTTGTTTTGCGTTTTGGTTTTTCCTTCCACAAAACACGCGAATTCACCGGATTAATCGCCAACCATTTTTCCGCCCCCGGCGGCGGGAAAGGAGGACCACCGGTACACCAGCTGGTGCAAAGAATTCAGTTAGAAGTCGCATTCTCAACAACAGGAGAGTGAGATGGTGCACGAAGAACGGATCGTACGACAGCATGAAGAGGTGTAGACGATGGTGTGCTTGTGCTGCACAAACGTACTCTTGCTGAGACGATGCTTGCCTTCCATTGAAGCATCCCATATCTATCTGATGATCGTTGGGGCTCCCACTCCCCGCCATTCATGGGTAATAATAATAGACAGCATACTGGGTCACGTGACCATTCAACCTCGCTGTTCCCTCTTTTCGACAACGGCGGAGATCGCATTCAACACGATGGACAACGGGTCTATCTCCCCCCGAAGTATATCGAATCGTGTCGATAGATCCCTCAGCTTCTCCGGGATCGAAGCGGGATTAGATGATCTAGAGGAACAAGCGAGGGCCAATCATGCGGCGGCGGCGCAGATACAAAGTGTTGAATATCAAGTCATTCACGAGAAATTTCTGGGCTTGATCTTGCAGTTCAAGGTGGCTGAATGATCATCGCGGGCATCCTCTTAAGATGAATTCAGGGATTACTAGATTCGGCAAACGAAGCGCAGAATTATCGGACCCGATCGGTTTTCAACGACGACGATAGGGTGACCTCTCTTTTCTCGATTCGATCTGATGTGTGATTCAGCAGTCGGTATTTAGTGATGGCTCTTCGGTTATTATGACCAGCCCAAAGAGTAGAAGGTGAACCGTGTTCGAAAATTTTCGTTGTCTGATCTCTCGATATAGAGGAACCGATGCGGACACCATGATGAGATCTCCATCCAGCAACAGTAGATCGTGGAATATCTCCACACTACGTAGCTCGGTTGTCAAAGAGATCTTTGGTGGCAGGTGACCCCATTGCATTTCATCATCACCTCACCCCCACAGGAAGAGACTAACAGACGTCACAATGGAAAACGAAGAATCTCTCTCCTCTTCTTTCTCGGACGCTTCCGGTGACCTTCGAATTGATTTTATTCAGAACATCATCTGATGGACGTCTGCAGCTGGCTACAGAGAGAGCGACGGACCTTTCGTTCTCATTCGAAGAGGTAGTCCCAGACACAAGGGACCCATATCATGCATGAGCGTCATCGGTGATACCATCTGGGTCGGATGTGGTGATGGAAATGTTCGCATGTGAGTCATGCGAAGGATGAAGCTTCCATAAATGACCGTCCACAGATGGAGTTTCATCACAAGTCAAGCTCAGAGTGATCTGAAAGCTCACGATCAGGGAGTTACGAGCATTCAGGTGACGTGGATTGTGATACGAGTGATCGTATCTGAGACAACTGCAGTTGGTCGGCGAGAAGATTTGGACGGCGTCGATGGATGGGACGGTCAAAGTATGGTCACAACGTGGTAGTAAGGTGAGTCACAGATCATCATCACTGTGATCACCATCATACCGCACCATCATCATTCTAATCACCATCACATCTTCACATCATCATCATCATGATCATCATAATCACCACAGACTCTTCAACTCACCTCATCAGGTTTCACTCGTCAAGCGTATCAACGTCTCATCCGAATGCCACTGCATCTCTCTCTGCGAGGTGTCACCCGATCGAATGTGGGGCCCGCTCGTCTCGGGCGACATCAAAGTGTGGAGCTCTCGAAGTGGAAGTCTGAAAACGCAGGTGCGTGTGTCATCCTTCTACATCGACTGACGCAAACAGTTGAACGTGGGCAGAACTGCCGGCTGTGCTCTCATTTACGGTGATGAGCTGTGGGTGGGAACAGAGAGGGCCGTGGTCGTGGTCGACACGAAATCGTGCAAAGTGGGTGAATCATGAGATCATTAGACGATGATGATGACGATGATGTTGTTGATGATGGATGAGATCGTCTGATCATGTGCAGGAGAAAGACAGACTCGACGGACACACTGATACGATCATGTCTCTCGCTACAGTCACCGCCTTCGAGATTTGGAGTGGCTCGCTGGATCAGACCATTCGATGTTGGTCAGTTCACACCCACGAATGCAGTCGGGTCATCGCGTGTAACTTTAGCGTCTTCTGTCTGCAACCCGTCAGACAAGCTGAGTGCGTGTGGGCAGGTGAGACGATTCATCTACTTCAATCCATCGATTTGCATCAGATCACATCATCGCATCATCGTATCACTTGACATCACCACACCATATACATCACATCACACTTGATATGATACAACATCACAACACATCATCCGATGGAAGTGTTCCCATCAGCTGATGCGATGATAGGTGGAAAAGATGGGAAAATCATCGTGTGGTCCAGCAAGAACGGAGACATCGAGCAAGAGTTTGCTCAACCTCACGCAGATGCCGTTTCCTCCTTCCTGGTGGATCCTAAGGGGCAGGTATGACGCCATCATTCATCATCATTCGTCATCATTCATCATCGTTCGTCATCCATTCACACGAGCAGATATGGTCGGGTTCATTTGATCGAAATGTTTGTATTTGGAGGAGGCGTCAGGCCGTGAGGTGAGATCGCATCACCATCATCATTGTGACGCTGACATCGTCTTTAGATCTCTCGCACCGGTGGCCGTTTCACGCGATTCAAGTTCGGACGTGGTTCAGCAACATCAGTCGAAGAGATAGAAGAGGAGGAAGATGGAAGAGATGATGATGTTGGATGATGTACAGAGGACGGAAGGACTGTGGGAACTTTTGTTTGAGATAAAGAGTTTGCATCAATGGTGTGAAATTGCGAGTTTATTGGAAATGGACTCTGTCGTTTGTAGAGCACTCACCAACTCATCTGACGCATCACATCACATCATACAATCCTGATGGAAGGTGATAGTCTATTTGACGTCAGATCCTCTAAATTCAACAGTTCGCATCGGTGTATTGACCATCAGCGATCGTGTCAGCCGGGGTCAGGCAGAAGACAAGAGCGGCCCTCTCATACAACAACTCCTCACCGAATATTTCGAATCAAAGAACACACCTCTATCCTTCGTGACAGCGCTCGTCCCCGATGAACTCCCACAGATCAAAGAACAACTTCTCAGATGGTGCAATGAAGACTCTCTTTCGGTCGTATTGACAACAGGTGACGTTCAGCCCTCTTACGTCTCACATCTTGAATGATATCCACATACTATACATCCATCTCACGTCATTCAGGCGGCACTGGCTTTGCACCTAGAGATGTGACTCCAGAAGCGACGAAACAAGTGATCCAGAGAGAGACCATGGGTTTGACCATCGCCATGATGAACGAATCTCTACGATGCACACCCCACGCTGCTCTGTCTCGACTTGTGACGGGCATCTGTAATTCGACTCTGATCGTCAACCTTCCTGGAAGTACAAAGGCAGTGAGAGAGAACCTGCAGGTACGTCATTCCAAATGATGAGACCTGCGATCGCTGATCGTGAGCAATCAGATCGTGATGCCTCTCTTACCACACTCTGTCGCTCTTATTCGAGACAACAACACTTCACATTCGTTCGAGAAGAATCAGCAACCCAATACAAGCTCAGCTTCCACGCATTCACATTCACACGACCATTCACATTCACACACCCATTCACACTCCCACGGCTGTGGTGGCCACCACAATGACATCCCTAATCCGTCCAGGGTCTCTCACTGGCCCATGCTTCCCGTCCCAAAAGCTCTTGACATCATCCTCTCTTCTATATCCCCACCTCAACATTCGAACCACACCGTTCCCATCGATCGGGTAGTAGGTGAAATCTCCGTGAAATTTCGCGACCACCTCATCTGACGGCAACAAGGTCACGTCTTGCGTGAAGACATCACGAGTACGATATCTCTACCACCTTACCCTGCCTCTGTGAAAGATGGATTCGCCGTTATTTCTTCAGATGGGCCTGGAGAATATCTGGTAGTCGACAGCGTTATGGCTGGTTGTAGTGCGGAAAATCCTCTTCAATCCGGACAAATTGCCCGCATCACGACAGGTGCCGCTGTTCCAGCAGGAGCAGATGCAGTAGTCATGGTGGAGAGAACTTCCATCGTACAACTACAACCCGAGACCGTCAAGACCTACGACATCGTAACACCCGGTCAAGATATCAGACCCATCGGTAGTGACGTGGCTCGGGGACAAGTCGTCCTGAGAGAGGGTGTGTGTGAAATTCGGATGAAATTTCAACTCGTGGGCAGGGTCGGTTGTGGGTGTGAGTGATGTGGGGTTGCTTAGCACCGTGGGTGTGATGGAGGTACCCGTACATCGTTGGCCAACGGTGGCAGTCTTGTCGACCGGAGATGAATTGTCCGATCAATCTACAACGGAGCTACCTCAGTGAGATCTCATCCGATCTCATCACCTTCATCATGCGATCACCATGTCATGATGATGAGTGATGTGGGACAATAAGACGTATCATGTCCTTGTCACAACGCACGATAGAAAGAGACATCATAAGCTCCATCTTTAAACAGTAGAGATTGTCGACTCATCGTCCCCACAGGAATCGTATCTGGGATAGCAATCGACCAATGTTACGATCTGCCATCAGATCGATCCATCCCAGCATCGAAATCGTCGATCAAGGTATCGCAAAAGACACCAAGGAAGACATCATGACGAAGATGTCTCAGGGTTTGAGCCGCGCTGACGTGCTCATCACCAGCGGGTGAGTTGCGATGAGCCGCCACGACTGATGGAGCTGCAGTGGAGTATCCATGGGAGAGTTAGACCTCATAGAGCCCGTCATGAAGGAGCTGGGAGCTGATATCCACTTTGGTCGTATTTTGATGAAGCCCGGTAAACCATTCACCTTTGCTACCTTGCAGGGTGAGAGAATTTTTCATTGTAATGCGATGTTGATCACGTGAACAGTTGAGGGTAAGAAAAAGTGGATCTTCGCGTTGCCAGGTAACCCCGTGTCAGTCATGGTGACCTTCTACCTGCTCGTCCTACCCTCCCTGCGAAAAATGGCGGGAATCTCGAGTCCCAATCTGCAACGCATCCGAACGAAGGTGAGAGAATCGAATTCGCATGAAACTGATGCGAGGCAGTTGGGTCAAGATTTCAAGATGGACCCCGACAGGCCAGAATATCACCGCTGTCGATTGGAGTATGGAGAGGACGTGGAGTGTTTCTCTACCGGCAACCAATCTTCCTGCAGGCTCCTCAGCATGTATAACGCAGACGCCCTCGTGCTGATACCACAAGGAGAAGGCGTGCAGAAGAAAGGGAGCAAGTTGGACGCGTTCATCATTCCAAAATAAATCTGCTCTAGTTGTCTGAAAAACCTGTGAGAGTGAAACGAAGCGAGGTTTGATGTTTGTGAGATACGATCTGATTTCAATTTCCTCCGCAATCGTTAGCGGTCGTGTTCTATTTATATCCGGAGATATTTGTGTTGTAGTGCAGCTCATTGATATTGAGTGATTTGTTTCATCATTTCGTCTTTTGTATTGTTTAAACGGTGGACGATACTCAGCTCAGTGCTATGCTGATCTCATCCTTGCAAGAGGCACCTTCGCAAGCTCCAGTGTATGCCCTCCTGCCCGATAGAAAAATACACTTAGTCGGTACTCTGGGCGTTGCCAGAGATATCAGCGACTAACTGATATAGAACAGATACTACACTTGATCTAAGCTTATAAAGCCGAGAAGATGTTCTGGTCATCGGTACAGCTGCTAGCACACATGAGCACAGTCAACGATTGGATTGTGGGTAGCCCTTATAGAAAATTTCGGAGTTGTTCCACAACAAACAGTTCACAGAGCTGAGACGTATTCAAACTCTAATGTGATAATCCGAGGGTAGAGCATCCTCTGTATGGTCACGAGAGAGACTATCGCCACACATCACACCCCACCTATGAGAACATCAATGGAATTGATTTCGCGCGTACGAAATTTGAAAAGATCGCAACGATCGCGAGCCAATCATCACATCTCTTCCATCGAGATCTCGTGCATCATAAACCCCTTCGAATCCTCTCCATTATCCCTGACGCCCATCTCATCTTCAGATCGTCTATTCCATATGTCTCAACTTGACGAACCAGCCTCAACCCAATCACCATCACGTTCACGTCCAATCATCCAACATCATCACATCATCTTAGACGAACTCTTCCCTTTTATTCTGATTGCTGCAGTTCCGTGGACATCTTTAACGAGAAATAGAATCGATTTACTTCTTCGCAACGGCGGCCTTCTCAGCCTTCTTCTGCTGAGAAAGTCTCTGAGAGGAACGACGGGCCTCCTTGGCAGTCTGGGCCTCGAGCTTGCGCTTGGCAACCAGTTGGGCGTACTCGGCAGCGAGAGACTTTGTCTTCTCTCTTCTGGCGACCTTGTCTCTCTTCTCCTTGTTGCGGCGACGGAGAACCTCGGAGGTCACGAGACGCTGGATCTTGGGTGCCTTGGTTCTGGGCTTCTTTCCCTCCTTGGCGGGCAGCTCTCTGCGGACAACGTACTTGCGGACGTCGTCTTCCTTGGTCAGGTTCTAAAGAGGGTGAGTGAGGGAGGTGGAGGAGGGAAACTCACAAAGAGCTTGCGGATCTTGGAAGCTCTCTTGGGGCCGAGGCGTCTGGGGACGTAGGTGTCGGTCAGACCGGGCAGCTCGTTGTCTCCCTTCTTGACGATGACAAGGTGGATGACAGAGAGATCGGATCCGACGATGCATCCGCGGACGGACTTTCTCTTTCTCTCTCCATCACGTCTCTGACGGTAGCAAGTGGCTCCTGAGGAAAAATAAATCGGTTGGAATGATGTTTTCGAGAGGGGGTGAAGAGATGAGAAGGGATCGGGATGTGATTTGACAATCGATAAAGAGATAGGAATGAAGAAAACACACCCTCGCGGAGGAGGAGGCGGACACGGGTGTTGGTGAGAACTCCCTGCTTCATGGGGAAACCCTGCTTGTCGTTTCCACCGGCGATCTTGAAGACGTAGCCCTTGTATTCCTCTCCAAGAGAGTCTCCCTCGACTTCTTGGGCCATGCGCTTCTCGTAGAAGGGACGGCTGATGATCGACATCAGGACCCCATCGATTCAATCACTCCATATAATCATCTCTATCTTCACAACGATCGAACACTCTATTCCAATGACTCACATTTTCTTCTCGTCATCGATTTCAAGAGCCTTCTGAGCCCCAGTAGGTGGGTATGAGATGTTCAACTGATGGACATGATCAGTTTACACGAATCACAAACATCGATGGATGGAGGTCTGTGAGGATGTTATAGAGGTAGATCACCTTCACCATGTTTGGATGGATGCAGCAATCAGTTCGTCCTTCAAACGTGAAAGAAGACACAGCCACCCGGTTTTTTCCCTCCCACCCCCTAGATATGATATCATTTTTCTTGTCATATTTTCAACATCACGGGGACAATGCGATCGCATTGTGGAGAGAGGGGAACGTAGAATCGTATTGAGTGAGGAAGGTGTAGAGAGAGTTCGAGAGGAGAACAGAGTAAGATGGAGGTTACATCATAAGGTGAGATGATTACCCAACAATTGAGCTTACTGAGTCTATCTAACACCAAATTGATTATTCACTATATGGATCTGTTTGACAGTGAGATCCTTCCACATCACATGGTGTCTGAAAAAATCCGTTCATTCCATACAATCGTTTCAGAGCAATCACTTTATACAACAATTACGAGTGAATCGTCTCGAATCCATGTGGTTCCTCGAATCTTCTCAATCCGGCCTCCCTAGCCACCTTCATAATATAATCAATCTCCTCTCGTTTGACTCCTCGATTGATCTCTCCGTATCTCTCATGTGTTGTCCCATCTCTCTTCACATCTTCTTTCCCCACATTCGCTTGAGGAAAATACTGATACATGTCACATGGTCAATGTCCATCGTCTCTCACACCTGCTCCATGATATGGACGTACGTATCTGGATGCAACGCAGCCAACCACCTCCATATATGTCATCTCTCACACGCGGTGTCCTCATCAAATGTCTTCACATCGATCTCATCTCACCTCATGATCTCCGCCCCTTCTTCTTCTCTTCCCGGCATCGCGAGGTGTCTGACGAGGAGTCCACTCTTGGCGATGCCTTCAGGAGAGAACCTGAGAAAGCCCACTTGTCTGTGCATCTCCTTGATGGCTGCCTTGGCCGTCTCTGGATAATTCTCTGCCTTCAGAAATCTAGCAGATGATCTATTGCTCGTGTCAAGATGATGATGAGGATGCGACGACGTGATGATGATGTGCGGTGTCTCACTTATTGTCCCACAGTTTGAAATCAGGTAGATAGATGTCGACCAGTCCTTCCATCAGTCTCAAGCTCTCCGCACAGTCGTAAGCGCTGGTGTTATAGACGATGGGTAACTGTCGCTCCGTCATGCAGAGGAATACAGATGTCTCACCTCTAATCCCATCTCTCTCGCTTCTAATATGGCCAGGGCCACTTGTGGGGTGACATGTTCAGGCGTGACGAAATTAATGTTGTGACACGATGCTTCTTGCAGCTTCATCATCCATGTTGCCAGCTCTCGTGGCGTCATGTTGTATCCTCTCACCTGCAAATTCTTTAGAGGTCGAGATGATGGACTTCTCACCTTGTGGGAGATGTCCCAGTTCTGACAGAAGACACAGCGGAGGTTACAGCCACTAAAGAAGACGGTTCCAGAGCCGTTGGTCCCTTGTATACTCGCTTCTTCTCCAAAATGGGGTGCCACGACATCGACCACAACTGCGTGATGGTCAGTGGTGATGTCGATGTCTGTGAGAGAACACCGTCTGATCCGATCATGCATTGTCCCTTCTTCTCGTGACGATTGACCCCACAGTTTCGAGGACACATTCGGCAGTCGAGAAGCGCGGCTTCAGCTTGTTCCTTCTTCTTCCGTGATTGACTCGAATTCAAACGGAGATACCTGATAGACATCAGGGATAGCGATGCGTGCAGCTGACATGCCTGGGTAGATAATCTTCAACAAGAAAAGGGGGACCTAAGTGAAGAGATCGCTTGGGCGTATAGACATTGCATCTCTTTGTGACACGAAAGAGCTTGGTTGATAGCATCATGTTTGGGATGTGGCCAGATGCGAAATTGAATCCAGGTCTACAAACACGTGACACAACAAAGTCGAGGACATCAGAAGATCATGGTGACGCCACAGACCAATGCAACAAACACCCGTGTCATCAAAGAACCACTGCTTCTCATATCACCCATCTTGTCGTGTGTCCTCGTCAGCATGAGTTCAACCTTTAGTGCAGATGTTCTGAGGAGATATACGTGGCTAAGACCTATACCTTCTATCGCACTCGGCGCTAATGTCTTATGGGGGTGAGTAGCTGTGAATGTTTCCTCTGACATCGAACAGAATACAGATATTATCAGGAAATAGAATTACAGAAGATGATAGAGTAGGGAAAGCGGCCAGCTTGTGCCTTGGTGCCTGGGGTGTAAGTGTCACAATCATACGTCTATGTATGATGATCGACTCACGTGCTTCACAGGTGACACAATTACTTGCACCGAAAGTCACTTATCGAAAGAGATTGAGAGGTGGTCCACGTAACATAATGATCGGCGTTTTAAATTGGAGCCTGGCGGCGACCCATGGGAGAAGAAGAAAAGTCTACAGCCATTGAAACTGGACATTTCACCTCTCACAAGAAACAAGATCGTCAACACATGAACGTAGCTTGACATGCGCGTGTGGTGATCAGAATTATTAATCATGTAATAAATGCGATCACAACTCGCCTGCGGGGGGTTGGGTACGACGTTGGCCATAGTCCTTGCGGCGTTTTCGTACGGTGGCAGAGAGGTCTATAGACACCTCTCTTAACGAGACAGACACATGATCTAGCGACCTCAGTCATATCACTTTTTATTTACGGAAGCGAGTTGTATTCTTTACGGTGTTGCCACCACCTGTACACAGCATGGATGGCGTAAGCTGCGATTGCAATAGTAGCTCCTCCGGTGAGTGTAATGGCTCCAGCGAGATTTGTGCTGGCTGAGGCTTTTTCTTCGTCTGTTGACTGCTCGTTTGACTGCACCGCATTTTGGAGGAGTCCTGCAGAGACGTTGATGGTGTACCACCGACGTCTCGAAAACCGAGAGGCCAAGCGTTTGGTCCGAGCGTATACAATTACCTTTTATAGTAGAGTTTTGAGGTGGTAATGACCGGCGACGGGATAAATTGGACAAGATCTGTCATGGGGTTAAAAAATGTAATCATGCACCAACATCTATAAAGACAGGCGTCTAGTTTTTGGAAGAGGCGTATATCAATTAATACCTTGTAGATGGCATGGAATGTTTTCCACTGCGATGTCCTACCCCTTAGCGAAACGAAAATACGGACTCAAAACCTGAAATGAACCTCAATAAAAACGAAGATGGAGCGACGTTGGGTCGTGCGGGTAGTCACATAGAGAAATGCTCGAAGGGTCCTCTTCAAATGGTGGAATACGGACACAAGACCTGGAATAGAGTCAGAATGAGAAAGATATGAACCGACGTTGGCGTGGCGTCGTTACCTGTGGACGTTCGAGACGAAGTCTAAGAAGAGACGGCGCGATACGGACCGAAGACCTGAAGAAATAAGTCAGATTGAACATGGATCAATACGATGAAAACAGAACCGTTCTGTTTGTGTTGAACACATATTTGAAGTCGAAGACAACACGATCATGAGCCTGGCGTCATCATCCAAGATGGACGATCTTTTATACATCACAATTTTAAGGTCGATACATTATACAGTGGCTTGAAGTTCTGAGTCTTGAGGCGATAGAGTTGGCGACGGTGGAGCTACATCGGCCGATGATGGAACAGCGAGCTCTGCCGAGTTCGCCTTCAGCTCCACGTCCACCCGAGCCATAGTGTCACTTCTTCCGGTGCTCTTCGATCCCGTCGATTGTAAGAGACCTATAGACAGTGAGTCTGTGTGTGCAAGGCAATCTCTGTGTGTTCGAATAAAATGAAATAAAACCCACGTAAGGAGAGCCAGTAACGGAAGCGACGGAGAGGCATGTGGATCTCCAAGATGATGAATGAGATGAGAAGTCGCATGATGTGCGTCCACCAGTCTCTCGCCAGTTGAGACTCTGCGGGATCTCTACCGGCAGCACGGGTCAACGAGTTCACGATGACGATCATGGCAAAGTTTGTGAATTGTAAGAAGAGAACAGCAATCAACTTGAATGTCATCTGAGATTCCATCAGCTGATGGACGATGACATCACGATGCCTCACGTTTCTGATCTTCGTGGCCATCAGAGGCGGCATGACTCGACAGAGCTTGATGCCATAGATGGTGAAGCCCACGCTGTAAGCCAACCACAGAGTGGCAAAGAAGGTATATTCGAAGGTGAAGAAGATACGCCATGCAGATGCATAATGGATGATGTGGATTCCAATGATCTGTCGCTTATTATCAGATCATGTTCGGGCGGTGTCTGTGATAACTCACTCTGGCGGTGAATACCAAGGAGGACAAAGCCGTGACGAAGATGAAGATGAGCTTGAAACGTCTCAAGAAGGCCAAGCTGATGAGAACTTCTTCGATGGTGAGCTCTCCGTGGTAGTTGCTGTTGACCTTCTTCATCATGTCCCTCTGACGAAGTGCCTTCATCGTCTTTTGATATAGCTCAGCCCTACAGGATTTAGATGGTGGACGATAGAGGACGGACGCACCAGTGGATGAGCATGCCGGTGAAGAGGATGATGTAAAGAAAGTCTACGAAGCAATAGAATCCGTGATAGACACCGAATGGCATGATACCGTATGTACCCCACCAGTCCAGAGAACACTTCAGAAAGATGACTGTCCACGTCAGGAGATGGAATGTGATGTGAGAGGAACTCACAGAAGCAGATGATACCATTAATACCCAGGGAGAATTTGACGACTCTTCTGGCGTTGGGGATACCATTAGCCGACAGAGTCGATCGATGTTTGAATTCTAGGAACAGCCTCCAAAAGATGAGGGACATCAGGATAAATCCCAAAGAGGCACAGACTACTCGAAAGGCTGCGACGCCGTTCTCTTGGTCTTGTAATTTACCTACAGACGTCAGCTCTGCAGAGTCCATCTTCATCTCTCACTGTGTGTGCAGAGATGTGTCAGCTTGGTTCCGTTGAATACGGGCGACAACCACCTGTTTGTCTTTTAGAACTTCTTCGCATGCAGACGATATGACTCACGCTCCGAAGCACCTGCATGTGCCGTCAGTCTGACACTTTCCTTGTCCCTGGCAGTCTGTGCATGGGATCGTCTGCAGCTGACCCAAAGTTGGTACCAACAAGAAGAAGAGGACGATGAAGATGCTGCTTGCCATACTGGTGATACTATAGAATAGAGCCATAGAGTGTTTCAATCTCGCCCGCGGGACTGGAAGACAATCCACCGTTCGCTTACCGCGATTTCACGTTCGTTAACGTGCCGATGAGATGGGCCGACGTCCAGGGCCCGGATCTCATTTTATGAGTACGGCCCAGGGCCACTGACATCGGTGTCTATCTCACACTCCCGACACGAACCACGCCTTCTAAACGCGTTCACGCACATCCATTACCGCAAGAGTTTCATCAATTCTGAAATATATTTCGCGAGAACGCTTCCAGAGAATACCCTCTTAAGCCCAAGATCTTTCATTTCCGACTACTCTCAGAGAGTAACATGTTTAGAGTCTGTCCCAGGGATTGCAGAGCTGCAGTGAAGACTGCGTGGGCGATCTGTGGTGCTTCCGTCTGCATCTTTTCCAGGTTCAAACGAGAGAGCTCGAAGACGGTGACGGGACCTTCAGCTTCCACGGAGAGAAGAACTGGTGAATGCAGGAACATGGCGTTGATTCCGACCCACGTTCCTGTGGGCGGTGTGAGATGATGAGATCAGATGATTGATGATGAAAATGATGTGATGAACGAGAGAACGTGAGGATAGATCACCTTGCAATATCTTGTATGATCTCTCCTTCTGGCCGTCTAAGTCGGTTCTATATAATCCCATCTCGCCCGATTTGATATAATACATGGAGTCCGGGGAGTCACCCGGTTTCAACAGAGTCTCTCCTCTAAAGATCATCAGACATCATGCACTCCCATCTCTTCGATGTGACTCACAAGACCAATGTCCTCTTTGTGAAATATCGATTAGCCACACTGGATGCCTGCTCCTTCGTGCAGCCACCTTGAGGCACCAGATTGGCCAGGAGAACATGGAAACTGGGGACATAGTCTTCTAACGGCATCTTGTCGATCTCTTCTGTGAGTTGAGTTCCCAAGTGTTTGACCTGAGATGCATGAGATAAAGAGTGTGAGATGTCGCTGATGGATCACCTTGGACTTGATGAGAATATTCTCGCACCATTCGAGAGCGAGATCAAGATTCTCATAGACTCTCGGCATTCCATCTTCTGTAAAGACACCTGTACATCATCATCATCATCATCCGATCTCATCCCAAGATGCATCATCTTAAAATCATTCCTCTTCTCACCTCTTCGCTGGAAGGTTCTCAACAAAGACCCCGTCATACCCGTAAAGATGGTCGTGACGCTGTGATGTGTGCACATCTGCACCACCTTCTTAAACGAAGCGCAGGCCGAGGAATCGACTCCTGGTACTCTCGAGAAGTCGATCAATAAATAGCGGATCTACGCTGCGTTTCAATTTTGTCTTGGACATCGTCATCATCATCTACCTTCTTCGAACGTTTCCTCTTATCTAAACCTTCTAATATGATCTTCATCTTGTCATTGATGTTGCGGATGTTGAAAGAGCTCCTCCTCTTGAGGTTCTCCGATACCTGAAGAGACGATGATGATGATGATGTGATGATGAAGCGGTATACCTCTGGTGAGTCCATTTCGATCGTGCCGAGCTCAGTAGAGTCATTATCGATACCTGGAAGGACATCATTTTTCATTTCGACCGCATTTTATTTCGATTTAATGTCACGAGATTGGGACGGCTCTTACCTCTGTATTGGCTCCCCCGCCCAAAGCCAAACTTGGATATAGAAGAGGCAAACTTTGAGAGTCCGCCTTTTCTTTCCTCCTTCTTCTCTGTCTCTTCCTTGAGCTGCTTTTTGATGTAACCGTGTACGTCCACGGCCGAACCAAAGAAAATGTAATTTTGGAGTTGTAGAACGAGCATTTTTCCCTGATAATGTTGCAATATTTTGCGTTGGAAGTAAGGTCGCTGAACTTTCGATTGGATTTGTTCGCCTATCAAGATGTTACGTTACGTATACACTATGATGAGTATGGATGAGATGATGTGTTCTCATGGATGACTCGATGATCACCTGTGAAGGAGCCTTTTATGGGTTTGATTCTGGCGTATTGTATGGCAAAGAAAACTGCTGAGATTCCAATTGAAATGGGCAGACCAGTGTTATTACCAAAGATGATGATCGTCGCAGCTGTTCATCATCAGACATGACGTCATGATATCGCAAGATGAGAATATTGTAATTCAAATAGAATAAGATCTATTCGATATCGATTCATATAGATGAAAATCACCTGTCGAGACTAACAGTGCGTATTCGAATTTAGGCAAGGACCAGAAGGGTAACACGAACCATCCCCACAATAAATTGAAACCGTTAAACAATAAAACTGTTCCAAAGAAGAACTTTGGAATGACATCCGTCAATGGAAATTCAAACAAGAAGACCGCCAGGTAGAAGAGTACGAGGAAAATTCCGAGCAAACGATTGCATCCCTGCTTGAACCCAACCGTAGTGAGGGCGATCGTGATCGATCCCGCGAATCCCACTGAAATTTCACGTTACGTACGATCGTCTACAACGCTCACCGCTGAGGCCAGACGCGATGCTGCCCACTCCTGCCACGTACATCTCCCTCTTGCCGTCCATCGTTCGATTGATCTCGAATTCTAAACCGTTGATGATGATTGAAGTATTCAAGATGACCAGTAGAGCCATGGCAATGGTGTTCGTCGCTTGTCTCGGTATGAGATTCTGATCTTCGATGAGAAATCGTACGTTTGACGCCACGATAGACATCTTCCTCCTTCGTGCACGTGTTTCGATGTAGAAGAGAGAGTGGATGAGATAATTCTTCACCCATTGGATGTTCGTGAAGCTGAAGTGAGTCCAGATGCTGTAGAACGGCACCGCTTCCGTCGATTGAAAGATGAACCCCATGTCCTGCAGTTTCGACACGTCAGTCTTCGTTGCCAGAGCTACGATCCAGAAGAGGGTGAGAGGGATGAAGAGGAACGCGGGCATGAATAAAATGTGCTTCTTGAATCTCTCCAATACGAACAGACCGGAAGCAAGAGCGAAACCGATGCAGGCCAATAAAACTTTACGGTTGGTGATGAGTGACACGAAATCTTGGAAGTCGTCTAACGGCATGTCACTCATCATGGTGATGCTGGGGGAGGGTCAGGAGTGGCTCGTTGTAGTGGGGGACTCACGCTCCCTTGAGGAGGAAGATGGAGATGGCAGAGAGGAATCCAGCCATGACTGGATAAGGGATGTATTGGATGCAAACGATGGCATTCGTGTAGGCCATGATGATGTAAGCTGTCCCAAATCAATCTCCCGCCGTCCCAATTCTGACCCACCCAGACCGATGAGTATGCTCGTGAGACTGATACAGAAGAGGAGGGTGGGTAAGATGACATCATCCGAGATCGCATGATCGGCGATGTCTTCGGCGATGAGAGATAAGAACATGACGTTGGCAACCATGATTCCTACCACCGATTGGACGACTGCACTGAGTGCAGTCGCTGCCGCTTGGTTGATGGCATGCGTCACCACCATGATCTTGATGGCTATGGGAAAATATTGGGCTGAATGGGTCAGACGGACTCATCGACTTGGAATGAGGTGTCGATCACGGTGTGGATCATCGCGATGTGATCGGACTTGATGTCGATCGTGGTGTAGACGGCAGATGACAACGATGACAGATCATGTGTGTTGATGATGTTCGGATGAGCGTGGATGATGTGGTGGTGATGGACTCACCCAGTTTAGAATGTGTCGTGATGATGGATGCGTAAGATAGAGTGGACGGCAACACGATGAGAAACAAGATGAGAGCGGTGAGTGCGTTCACTGCGATCATTCTGAACCACTCCTGATCCATCACGTCAGTATGACGTCATCACACGTAATCTGAGACCTTGTAGATGTTCTGCAGGGGTACTCGTTTCTCTTCAGATATTCCGACGCCTTTCAAATCGATCGATACATAAGTGGGAGCGATGGGCTCCGTTTCACTGTCGTGGCCTGATGTCCGATCTACAATCGGTGTCCCACTACGCATGTCCATCAGTCACGGTTCATCACCACCATCATCTTTGTGAACAAAGACAAGAAGACTCACGAGTTGTCTGATGGCTCCTCCTCATTCTTCTTTGTCTGTTCTTCATCACTGGATGCACCTTCATCATCGCTCGGTGAAATGTGCTGAACTCGTAGCTCTAAATCGGCCAGTTCATTCAACACCTGGACATCACGTCACGAACAGATCGACATCAGACGATTAACCCCAATGTGATGGTGTTTAGATGAGAGAGTAATGATCACCTCGAATTTACGGTTACCACGCTTAGTCTCTGGCGACATGGCTAAGACGGGAGATGCAAACTCCCATTTCTCTTTCATCTGTCGCGTATGGTCTGCCAATAAAGAGGAGAAAGAAGACTGTTGCATGATTCGGTCAGAATAAGAACAGTGGAGATGAAGGTGCTCACACTTCGTAATTCAGAAAGTGGAGGAATGCGTGGTGGAGGTGGTAGAGCGGGAGGATTTGGAACTGCTTCCTCTGACATCGGTAGATCTTCATCTAACATCACATTTTGCATCAGATCCATCGAATGTCGGCTCATCAAGGTGGTGCCTTGCTCCTCTCTTTCCCTCTTTTTTTTGGCAATCTCGACAAAATGGCGATTCCATTGGGGTGAGCTAATGATTTATCAGTTTGCGTGTCACGCTCTATAATGAAGAAGTCGAAAGGTTTGAACCAAATCGTTTGGTCGATGTATCGAAATGATCATTAGGCTCACTGCGGTTGAGGGCTAGCCACACGTCTGTTCTTTGGGGCTGTCGGTGTTGTAGGATGGCTCATCGCTTTGCATGCCCCGCTAACTGCTGTCTTTGCTCAAGATGATGTGAAGTTAAAACTCCGATGTTCTGGGACAAAAGTGCGAGAAAAGCATTTTTTGATAAGATTAGAGGACAACAGCTCACGTCAGCAGACACAGCGGCTCACGAGATTCAGTGGAACAAAATCCAATGCATCACCACGCGAAACTGTTCAGTCCTATTTGATCTTTCAGATAGCTTTTTATTGTCGAAGATTCTACCTCGCTTTGAAGCAGGAATTGCCCTCTAATCTGGTACGTCTTAAGAAGTACAGCGATGCATCGTGGTGTTGTGACATTTTTATTCCGTTACAAACATTATTACAGTGGCTATTCACATGCTCTGGCCGATCATTCGCTTCCGATCGGTGCGTTGGCGTCTGTTTTGGAACCATATCTGTATCGATCGGACTGTCGTCTTCATCTCTTCTGCCAGCTCCCTCCTCTTCTTCATCGTCGGATATGGCTGCTGCTTGTACTCTCTCATCAATTGATCTCTCTGCTCGTATGAGAAGATCGTCTTGACTGGATGACATCAGAACCGACAGAGGAATTGCACCCCTCACCTTGGGCACGGCTGGGAGCGAAGAAGAAAGTCCTACCCATGCAGCGCTTACCGCCTGTACTGCATACATCGAAGGGTGATTCACTGCTCGTGATCAATTGCGTGATGTTCATGTTCGGTGTGGATAAAGTCTGAGGGCTACCGCGTCAGAATCAATCTTGACACACAGTTGCCGCCTTTTATCGATACGAGAGTCTGATGGGTCACTCGTTCCTGGGAATCCCCTCAGCTTCTCTATGATTTCGACAAAGTATGACAGTCGAAACGAATTAAGCTTATTGGGTGTGAGATATAGTCTGAATACAGAATGGCTGTCACTCTCTGTCGGTACATCAGTTACCCCCGCTGAGCCTTATCAGACCCGGATGCCACACGCCCGACATCATCTGTGTGGTAGCGTGCCTCCATTTTATGTGTCCTCACATCGGACTGACAGAATAAACGCCTCTGAAGTCATCTCCAGACGTATAATACCATAGGCTGATTTCTCTTGTCGATATAACATGACACACTCGTTTGGGTTAAAATTTTCTACACCGAAACCAACGTACCTACGTAGGTTCGTAAAAGGAAACAGAGACATACAGACATGAAAGACGTTCATTGGTTGGATTTCTTCAGGTCCGGTGAATAAGCGTATTCTGATTCCCCTTCGTGATCATAATTGACAACTTTCATCTCCAATTCGACCGTGCTACTTGTCCTCTTGCCTTTCACCACCGTATCGTTGTGATATTCGTGAGCCAGAATAATCGGCCTGGCACCGTCTGAAGAAGGCCCAGTCTGATACTGAGGCTCTTCCTTGACGGTTGGCTGTTCTGTCCTCCGATGAGTTCTCAGTCTTGTGCCGAATTCTTCGTGGTATCTCTTACAGATACCGTCGAAATCTGGACGATCTGCCGGTAGAAGTTCCCAGCAAGAGAGGACGATGTCCCACATGGCCGGGGGACAGTTGTCCGGCTGCGCCAGACGTAGACCGCGGGGGACCTGACGGATGTTAACATCGAAAGGGAGTCAGAGTCGCTCACCTGCTCGCTGACTTCTCGATTGGTGAGATCTCTGTAAGGAACTGGTGGAGTGTGAGGAGATCGTGATTTATTCTGTTTTATTCCCTCACCTTGCGCGCCGGTGAAGATCTCCCAGATCTGAACGAGAAATAAATACAAATGATGAATCATCCAATGAACTCACGGTGACACCAAAGGCCCAAACGTCTGATTGTAACGAACTGACACGGTCTTCCATCATCTCGGGTGCCGCCCATCGGTATGGTATCGCGGTGCTCTTCGCGTTGTAGACGCTGTCCTCCTTACTCAAACCGAAATCGGATATCTAAAGTGGGTCATGTGTGTGATGATGATGAAGTGTGTCACTTTGACGTTCATGCCTCCATCTAACAGCAGATTGCGTGTGGCGAGATCGCTTCGTTATGTGAATAAAAGATTTGAATGGTAAACAATAAATAAAATGCTTCACCGGTGGATGATGTTCTTCGAAGAGAGGTAAAGCATTCCGTTGACTGTGAACGGTAAATAAAAGAGAATAAAATATTTTTCTCACTCAGGTCTAACACCATGGCTAATAAGGCGTCGATCTGTGTATCCAATGTCTCTCTTCTCTTTCTCAGATAAGAGTCGAGCGACCCGTTCGCTGCAAATTCCAACACCTGAGGCGGTCAGAATACGGTTCAGACGAAGAGTGTCACCATGTTCAAGGTAGTGTCCTCCATCATGTAGACACCGAGGAGTCGAATGATGTTTGGATGATTCAATTTCCTATGACGAATCATGACGTCATCGTTCTTCATCACTTCAACTCACTGCAGCAAGAGGATCTCTTCTTTGAATTGATTGTCTTCGAAGTCGGATTCATTCTTCACACCTTTCACGGCGACAACGGCTCCGTTCCTGCAAATTTGAACGAAAACAACAAAGGAGAGGCTCACCACTGACCGCGGTAGACTTCGCCGAAATTTCCCTGCCCGATTTTGTTCTCTAAGGTGACTCCTTGGATGAGAAGTCGGCTGAGAGAATCGATCATCCATTTCCTCTTGGCTCTTTGATAGTGTCAGTGATGACGGAATCATCGATGGTGCGATCACGGTGATCGATGATGAGATGACGATCGTGATCGATGAGAGCACAATCGTGATCGATGATGAGATGATCATGATCATGATCATGATCTTTGAAAGACGTCCATGACTTCTCACTCGATTTTCTTCTTCCTCCTCAAGATGACCAACAAGTAAATCAGCAGGGCGACCAACAGAGCCGCAAAGATGATGCTACCTGCCACGACGCCTCCGATCTGGCCCGATGATAATCCCGCCCTCGGTATCGGATATTCCTGTCACCCGTCGATCTACAACGCTCCCACATCACTCGACTCACGACGTTCGTGATTCCACTGATGAGCTGTCTTCTCTCTGAAATCTGCAGGGCGGTGTAATTCGATGACCCTTGATTGATGCGTCCACTGATGGGCCCTCTAATGTCTAAATCGAACGTGGTACCTGATGATGTCATCGACGATGTTTCAGAGTTTGATGAAGTACCGGTGGTGACGTAAGATAATCGAGAGACGTCGACTTGTACCACGTCTGCGATGGATTGGAGGAGGTTCTGTTTGATTCAAAGTTAAAATCGATGATGAACGCAATAATGATGGATGTGATGTGATGATGGATGTGATGTGATGTGATGATGGATGTGATGTGATGATGGATGTGATGTGATGTGATGATGGATGTGATGATCACCTGATCACGTGGAGACGTAGTAGTTAATCTGATCCTCTGAGATATCATGTCTGATGTCTTACAACTCATTCGACACTTGACGAACGTAACGTTATCGATGGGACATTCAAACTGATTTCCACTGCACCCCACATCAGCCTACCGAACGTCATGATATCTCACCTCATGTCACATGTGATATTATCAGCTCCTAATGTACCTATTCTACCGATAAGGGTTCCATCTGTCGCATCGTTGCCTGATAAGTCGACATGTTGCAAGTTGGGATGATTTGCGGTACTCAGATCTGGAATCGATCCACCTGTCGTCGTCGATTATTCTCAGAAGATTCGTGGAACATTCGATGAATTATCATATGATGTGTATAAATATCTTCGATATGATGGTTGTAGATCCTCACGGATTTGATTGTTCGATACGTCGATCTGTCTTCCATCAGATGTGAACACGATGTAACGATGAAATGGGTCACTCACCTGTGCCAATAATGGAGCATTCAAAGAGCCCAATCTGTCAGGTGTCAGGTGTCAGATGTAGGGTGTCAGATGTAGGGTGTCAGATGTAGGGTGTCAGATGATTCACCCTTGTAGATGATTGTCACTGGCGTTCAGATATGCCAGTTTCGGTGCGTTCATGTCGGGCACACTTCCGTTCAGGTTGTTACCACTGTATGGCGTCACGATGACGATGAGTGACGTCATCACACGTACCTGACGTCCAAGTGCGCGATAGAAGAGAATGAGCCCATGAAGGATACATCTGTTGTCATTCAGATCGATTTCGACACTCGTAGAATGAAAACAATAAAATAGAATAAAAGACGATGTCATTCGTCTCACTTCCACTCAGTTGATTGTGTTGTAATGAAATATTGAATGGGTCATTACGAAATCGGTCGATCTACAACGATCAAATCTTGACGACATCATTCCAGCTCACCTGACCCGTCAGACGATTGTAAGACAGATCGATGTATCTCAGATTCGACATTCCATACATTCCATTGGGAATCTCTCCACTGATCTGGTTGCCACTGAGATGCAACGTGACCAGACTCTGTGTGATGTCATTGATGTGATCGAATCAATCGATGTAATTACCGTCATGTTCTCGATGCTAACTCTTCCATCTCCATCCAGCGTACCCGTGATCAAATTTCCTGATACGGTGAGTTTCGATGGCTGGTTGTAGATCGACCCACTCGATACGTTCAGGTAGACGAGTGACTGCAGTGCGAACAGACCCGAAAAGTCGGTGAGAACTAACTTGTTGTTCGCGGCGGAGACATACGTCAGAGAAGACAACGTGCCAAAGGCTGCCATCACTTCACCGTGAAACATGTTGCTGTCGTTGTGTCACAATAGGAACGAGGGTATAGGGTCACTCGCTTGTCGATCTTGATGGTGGCTAATTTGTCCATACCCTTCATGACTGGTATGATACCTGTTTGAAGGTGAGATGGCGTGAGGAAACGGAGGAAAGATCACCTGACATCAGATTGGAAGAGAAATCAGCCTGAGAAATTCAGTGGGATGTGATCGTGATGACATCATGTGACGATGAGATCGTGTGATGAGATGATGGTGAGATCAGGTGAAGAGTGATGAGATGATGATGAGATGTCATGACGATATCTCACAGAAATCAATTCGGTCAAGAAGGCCACTTGAGCCGGAACCGTGCCAGATATCAAATTATTACTCAGATTCACGTATTGTAGATTCACCAGGAATCGGATCTGATCTGTGATCTGTCCGGTGAATCGATTGAGGGACAACTGTTTGTCTCATCAACTCCATGATGAGGTACACGATGAACGAAATCATCACGTCTAAAGTTTGAATGACGTTGGTCGCTCGATATTGCGTGGGAAGACGTCCAACGAAATCATTATTGCTCATCTTCACAGTGTTCAAGCATCTGAAGTGTTTTCAGTGTGAATCGATTTCTCGTGCAATTTCTCCTCACTCGAGATCGTAAAAAATGTCGGGCAAGACGGTACCTCCCAGGGAATTGTCCGACACGTCGACGTATGTTAGACCTGTCATAGTTCGGAGGACATTGACGTCACCAGTGAATGCGTTGTCGTTCATCTTCAAGACCTTGAGGCTCTTCAGATTTGAGAAAGAAGGAGGAATGGGTCCGGATAAATCGCAACGCGACACATCGACGTGGGACAGATTCGCTCCCATGGGAAACGTATCGGGTAATTGTCCGGAGAAGTTGTTGCCGGCGATGACGTAGATCTGTTACGCATCAGTTACGTACGATAGTAGATGAATACTTGTAGGGAGGGAAGGGCAGAAATATCGGGGAAATTTCCTCTGAATTTGTTTTCTGAGAGGTAGAGGAACATGAGTTGAGTGAAATTAGAGAGGTCATCGATGGAGCCTTCCAATTGATTGCTGTTCAACGTCAAGTCCAATAGAGAAGACAAACTGTATAGATCTATCCAATGTCATTCTTCCATTCATTCTTACAATTCATCTGAATGCATGTGCATTCTATATGTGGTCATCATTGTTTCGTATACTTTCACGATGATGATGTGTTACACTTGAAATCAATCGTGAAATATTTCTTTAGAATGAAATGAAGATGAAGAGAGGAGACATCACTTGATGGGATTGTGCCGTGGAGCTTATTCGAGTGGAGACGGAGTGCGAGTAAGTGTCGAAGGTCACCAATTTGAGATGGTATCTGACCGGTGAACGAATTGACACCTGTCCATCATCAGCGACATCCATGATGATGATGATGTGATCGCGATGTGTCCATGCTACTCACTGAGATCCAATAGAGAGAGGTTCCAATGGCCGAGACGATTCGGTATCTCTATCGAGTCACGATGAGTCACACCATCATCATGCGAACATAACTCACCTCCTTCGAGGACATTGCTGTATAGATTCAAATACCTGAGACCATTTTAATCTCCATCATCATGAACACATTGCCTACTCTAGAGTTTCAAAATTCGTCTCGGTATTCCACGATGCAGGTATGGACCCACTGAATTGATTCTGGCTGAGGTCGATGTATTGGATGTCTATATGTATTTGAGTCTCCCATCATGTCTCCTTGCGATGGGACTCACTGGATAATGAGCCGATCGATGGAGGTAATGGACCGCTCATGCCGTTCGTGTTGAGGTCCAACTTCAAGAGAGAAGGATATTTGTCAAAGACATCAGGGATGGAACCGTTCAAGAGGTTGAAACTGAGGTCGATCTGTTGCAGCGATTTCGCATTGGGAAAGGTGGGAACAGATCCAGTGAGAAAGTTTGCAGACAGCTGGATGGTGAGGAGCTGATCCGAATTGGAAGAAGGAATGAGACCTGATGTGATGTCAATCGGTGTGATTATAGATGGAATGATCTGAGGAGCCGTATCTGTATCACCTTCCAAACGGTTGTTGGTGAGATTGCACCCCAGGAAAAAGGATCCGAATAGACTTGGAGGAATGTTGCCAGAAAGTTGATTGTTGGCTGCTGAGATGTAAGCAGGATTCGATCCTATGCCAGGTTGAGACCCAAGATCGACCGGTAACTGACCGACTACATCATTTATCAGATCATGTCCTCCAGAATCACAGAGGACGATCAAATCACCCAGATTGTTATCATCCAGAAAAAGGCCGTAGAAGATGATTCCAAATCTCGGTTCACATTGAACTCCATACCACTGACAGTGGTCAACTGTAGTGTTCCAATAGGTGTTGTTCTTCCATTGAACGCCTGCGATTCACGTCAGTGTGACAGATTGACCTTGTCCTACTCACCACCCGTCTGCATGTAGAAATCAACGAGCACATCACGAGCGCTCTTGTCCTGACCCCATGCGATGGTGACAAAGAGGACGAGACAGATCAGAAACGTTCTCATCGTTCTGTGATCTACTTCGGCGGCTCTCTCAGCTGCTCCTTCACTTCGGAGCTCAAGTTGACAGCGAGATATTCCGTTCGACAGACACCTTATACATCTGTGTCTGCAGTGCCCACCCGCGTGGGCAACAGTGCGTGCCATATTATGGCAGTCGTTTCACAAGAAAGAGACTGTTTAGAGGGAAGACTGTACAGAGCAGTACGCGAACGATATTTTATAGAAAGGAGAGCAGACGTTTGCTCTCCTCTTCGCGTACGGGCCTCAATGGGCGTACGCGACGTCTACAACACGATCCGATGGTATTATATTATATTCAATTATCGATCACGCGATGATTACACGTCCAAACTCCTGCAAATTGTGATCCTGTTCGTAGACTCACCGTTTATCGTGGAATGTCTGTGAACGATCAGTGGTGATCGGTCATCGAGATAGTGACACTTCCCACAGCAGCTCTTCAGAAGTTTTCCAACCTCCAACAGCTACGCATGATTAACGGAAGCATTTCCGGGACACTCGTAGGCATCAACAATTTGAACAGATTGACCTCTCTCAAACTCTCTGGTAATCGATTACAAGGCAATCTCACGGGCTCGGTGGATGCCCTGGCCAGACTTCAAGTTTTAGACTTATCCTACAATCAATTGACCTCAGGGATATTCACGCTCGTCACAAAATGCACCAACCTCACATCGCTTAATCTCGTGAGTTCATCTGCACCAGCACTTGATCGATTGATCGTATTCAGGCAAGCAATTTTCTGACGGGACCGATCCCAGAAGAGATCACCGCCTTATCGCAGTTAAATTATCTCAATCTGGCGCACAACAACTTCATCGGTGAGGTCTCGGCTCATTCGGAGGCTGATCGTATCCCCTCAGGGTCTCTCACTTATGGTCTGTCGACTCTGTCCCTATTGACCATCTTAAACGTGGAGGACAACGATCTCAGCAACACTATACCCTCTGATCTAGGTAATAACCCTGCCTTGACCACCCTCGATGCATCGAATAATGCCTTCAGTGGATCCGTGAGTTCAACTTCTCCCCCTCGTCTGATATCCTTGGCTCACATCAATAGATTCTGAATGCAGCACTGAAGGGTACCAATCTGATCTCAGTGGATCTATCAAACAACCAGGTCAGTTGGACGTCGTCTCATTTCATTGAATCGTTGTAGTTGTCCGGTAGCCTTCCTATCGGCGTCATCGGTGTGACTAATCTCTACTACCTCGATCTGGTCAGTCTCATATTTTCACTCTCTCTGACTTCTGCAGCGCAACAACCTCTTCACCAGCTTCATACCTATCAACTACAAGTTGCTCTCTAAACTACAAGTGCTGCATTTAGAAGGCAACAAGCTGATGGGAAACCTCACTTCACTTCCTGTCTCTCTCGTGGACTGTGTCATCTCGCCTCAGAACACCGCCGCCATCGGTTTCGATTGTCAGGGTACTCTACCGGTGGCCTGTCAGTCACCGTCTCCGTGTTACAACGCGTATTACGAGCCTACTTCTTCTTCCACGTTCGTTCCGGCCACAACGCAGGACGCCAGCGTGCAAGATCATCCGTTCTCGGTGCAGCTACCTCTCTTGGGAGCGTGTTCGGTGGGATGTCTGAGTGGCATCATCGTCGGCATCGTCTTTGTCATCATGGTGGTCGCGTTGATCATCTTCATCATCATCCGAGCCAGTCGCAACCGTGGCACACAGATTCGAAGTGAGTAAAAATGGAGAAAGGTGTCAGAGCTGAACGACACCAGGTTTCGGTACTGCACAGAGTGATCACTTCCGTCTGGGTTGGACGAAATTCGGAAACTTGCTAGGAGTTGACGTACGGAGTAAATTCAAGAAGAAGGGATTCAAATACGAAGCGAAAGAGCAGACGGAAGATCAGACAGACTTCCACTTTAAAGAGAAGGAGGAAGAGAAGACTGAATTCAGCTTCGCTAAGCAACAGACGGAGCCCAAGAAGGGTCAAGGGAAAGGAAAGACGAAGGCCTTCGTACCTCTACCCAGCGTCAAACGCATCGAACTGAAGAAGAATGTAAGTCCATCTCATCGCACCATGTTCATCAGACGACTTAGACTCTACAGAAGAAGGAAGTCGATATCCCTCTACAGATCATCAAAGCTGCCCCTCCAACACAAGTGGAAGAAGGAATCCGCGTCAACCCCATGGTCTACAGCGACGCCGACCGACCTCAACACAGCATCTTAGACGTCGTCACCTCGGAACCAGAAGCCTTTCGACCTTCTACTGCCGCCAAGTCATCCAAGGCCTTTGCTGAGGTGATGGCCGTCAGCAGCTTCGAACATCAAGAGAGGAGCGAGTTTGGATTGCCGCATGAGGTTCGATCCCCTGAAGAGTTGGTCTCTGAGAGCGTCGAGGCGTTCGATGAAGATGACATCGATGCACACATCGCGAAGGCAGCCGCCGAATCGAAGACGTCTCACCTGAGGCCCTTCACGGCGACGAGAAGAACACCGAATTATTGATGTAGATAAAATGCACGATGAAGATCATGTGTCATTGTGGTTGTGGATCATCTCGAGTGCAAACGATCGAACTCGAGTTGCGGCGGATAATACAGATGATTTAGACGTGCTGGGCGGTCACGAGTGTAGAAGGTGTTATCGTCCACTGATGATGCTCACATGATGTGTGTTTTGTGATTCGTTGTGGGAGGAGGAGGATGTCAAGTTCCACACATGCATGATGAAACGTCTTATTTCACAATGTTTATTGAGGTTGATCTGGCCTCACAAAATCCTTGGTCAAATCCATGTCCGTCACGTGACTGTTTAGAATCCTAACCTTCTTGTTCTCTGCTCTCTTCCTCGACTTGGGAGGTGGCCTCTTGTTGATCTTCTTCTCCTGCTGCGTCATGGATAGACCTGCCGTCTTCATTGTCTTCTCAAAGTCGATATCGTCGGGTAGTTTGATGCTGGACCACAAGTTTTTGAATTCTTGATCGATGTGGAGGATCAGATCGAAGTTTTTTCGTGGGAACACAACGGTCTGCGGTTTCTTCTCTTCGTTGACTACGCGGATGATCTGACGGTTTTGGACGAGAGACTGAAAATCGTGAGTCGACATCACGTGATGTGGTGTCTATGATATGTGCATGATGAATGAGATCGACGATCCAGGTGTATCGTCACGACACGATGAGGTGGAGGGGAAGAGTATAACCTCACGTTCAGATCAGCTTCTGCGCCTCTATATGATTCTCTCAATGCCTGCTCGATTAGACCGTCCGGATTTCTATCGATTTCCTTTTCCAAATCCAATTTGGAACGGATGTTATGTTCTGCCTGCACATCATGTCTTCAATCGCTGATGGGTGAAAGCATACGGAATGCATCACCTTGTGATAGTACAATTTGTTGATGTCATCATAACGAACAAACTTGTTCGCTGCTAATTCGTCCCAGAATGGATCGTTCTCTGGCATCTCAAAACCTCTCTCGGCCTGTCTGATGGCCTCCGTGAGTTCGCGACGATTAAATCCTCTTTGTGCATCTCTCTTCAGCGTATCGCTCACTGCTTTCATAATCTAAGATCTATCAATCTTGAACACTCATTCGCATACAGAGGATCCTCTATAAAATATAAACGCTCACACTTCCTCCCGCAGGCCTCGGGACTTTCATGTTTCGCATTGGAACACCCATCTGTACCCTCTGTGGCGGTGGTTGCACCTGTCTCTGCGGCAATAATGCCCTCAGCTGAGCTTGCTTGATGTCTTGATTCATCATCTCTCGACACAAATGCAATGGTCCCTCGTGTTCTCGCCCAAACTTTGGTGGACCAAATATTCGTGCAGGGGGGGAGGGAGGGAGGAAACCGAGTTTTATTGAAATGAGAAGGCAGCGAAAGGCTTGAGAAGTGTTTTGGATCGCTCCTCGCGCACAGAGAACTGAATAACCATGCCAGCCACCCCTAAAGCTACCCCCGCTGCCACCGAGGCCTCCGCACAGGTGTGTGAGAATGAAAAGAATCAAAGTAGTCTTCAGATGATTGTGGATGATTCGAAAAAATGAAGAGATTGGATGTTGTTGGTATAGATGTTTACTCGAAATATAGCCCACCAAGGTTGCTGCCCCCAAGGGAAAGAAGACCACCAAGGTTGCCCAAAAGAAGACCCTCAAGTTCACCATCGACTGCTCTCAGCCCGTCGATGATGGAATCCTCGACCCCAGCTCCTTCGTGAGTGTCTACACTTCTCTTTTCATCTCACCCATCCGATTGTCCATATTTCCATATCGAATCCATATCCATATCCCATTTCTCTCATCTTCTCTCGAGTCTTAACGATATCCTCAGGAGAAGTTCCTCCACGACAAGATCAAGGTCGCTGGTAAGGCCGGAAACCTTGGAGACGCCGTCAGCGTCAGCAGAGACAAGTCCAAGCTCACCGTCACTGCCACCACCGCCTTCTCTAAGAGATACCTCAAGTACCTGACAAAGAAGTACCTGAAGAAGCACCAGCTCCGTGATTGGCTGAGAGTCATCGCCAAGACCAAGGGCAGCTACGAGCTCAAGTACTTCAACATCCACGACCAGGAGGAGCAGGAGGACGAGGAATAAGCATGGTAGCCTCTCGAGACCTTTTTCATCTATCGGTACTCAATAGATTTGGAGGGATGTTCAGTTCCGTAAAGATTTTTGCAATTTATCTTTCATTGTGATGGAATGGTTGATCGGAATGAGATGTCTTTTTGCGGATGCAGAAGCATCTGATCTGATTGACGGGATCTAGTGCCGGAGAGGCAGCGATTATTGTTTTATATCGAAGTCCACACGTCTTCAGTGGTGATGTCGGAGAGTGGACCAAATGTTGCCCTCTAATTCGTGCATCTATTGAGGGCTGTCATTTTTGGGTGATTCTTGATGCTGTAGCGGTAGTTTCACGTAAATCCAGGTCATGAAGTCTCTGCTGTCCAGATCATCTACATCGCATCATGAGAATCGTTTCACAAATCTTCTCGAGAGGATCTCGGAAAGTCTTGTATACAACAATATCGTCAGCGAATTGTAACGACGGTCGTTCAACGAATTCGATCAATGATGCACGGGTTATCTTTGTCCATAGAAAGATCCTTCTGTGTGTGAGTCTTGAATTGCACGATCTAGCCATCACGAGTGCTGCAGCTCCAATCGATTGGTTTCACCCTTATCATATCCAAAGGTATCACACAACTAATACCACAGATTCAAACAAGCCCATCTGTCCACGGTCACTCCTGGTGCGATGGTAAGGTGACCCTGGACAGATACACATGGGCCCTCTTATTTCACACATCTCTACACTATTTATTCGTCGAAGCTTCTCCGTCGTTGATTCTGGTGTTCCTGACCCACGATATACCCAGATTGTAACCTTCAAAGTATGGAATGCTGTACACTCTGCACTCTTGCAAGAGAACGAGGCTGATCTTCTGAAATTCTCCTTCGTTTTGCATGTCCAGCAGAGACGAAGAGGACTTTAAGAAGTGGATCATCTGGATGTTCTCCTTCGCGGGATTGAAGATGAAGAGCATGCCGTGCCAATAGCTCTTCTCCTTCAGATCTGGGACCACGTGTCTGTGGATCGCTCGACGAACCTGATGGAAGATGAGATGACGGACGGTGATGACGATGTCACCTCTCGATCTGATTTGGGGGGTATGGTGATGCTGTGGACGACGGCGTAGTTGGCTCCCGGCTTCACGCACCAATCGTTGACTTCCATCAGAGTCCGTTCACAGCGCGTGTCGCTCTTCTCTTCCAGCATCTGGTAGAACTCGAAACCCAGAGTCTTCGCCATGTAGTCTGCCTCCTTCACATCTTCTAGCTTGTCGTACATCATATAGTTCTTGTAGAGGCCGTAACTCGAATGCATCGTCAGACCTCCCGCCGTTCCCCTCTTCTGCATGAGCTTCATGAGAGGTGCGTTGAGTTTGATGATCTTCTGCTGGACTGGGATGATGGTGAGTCATCATTGCGATGACGAGATGAGATCACCTGACACGGTGCAGAAGGAGCGGATGTATCGGACTTTGAGCTGTGGATCGTCCGTCGAGAAGTCGGGAGAGTGGAAGTGAACTGATTGGAGGTCTCTCTGAAAGGCTAAATCGAGCCCGGTGAATTTGGCCGAAGTCTGCCTAGAGAAAAAATCGGCACGTTGTAGATCGATAGATCCTCACTTGTCGGGGAAGAAATAAGGCCTCATCTCTTCTAATTTCGTTCGTATCTCGTGAAAGGTGGGTCTCTTCTCTGGATCGATGAGCATGCAGTCTTCCATGAGCTTCAAGAGGAAGGGTGGTCCGAACTTGGGTGGATGCAGTGTCCTCCGCGTGGCCTTGTCTATACCGTAATACTCTTTCATCTCCGGGCTCAGTTGAAACTCTTCCGTCTGGCAGGCTGTATGGGCCAGACGCCGGGTGACGCACTCCCAGACAACGACGGCGAACATGAAGGCATCACTCTTCGTTGTGAAGTCCACGTTCCACTCCCAAGGATAGACGACGTTGTTCGGCTTCGATGATGATGAGTCTAATGTGAGGAGTCGAATACTCACATCGCTCTCGTATTCGACGATGTTGCCAAAGTTGGTCACGCGGACCTTGTTGAAGTTGTCGCCGATCAAGATGGACTCAGCGGTGAGACGTTGATGGAGGACTGGGGGGTTCTGTGAGTGGAGGTAGCTCATGGCTTGAGCGACCGATATCAACATGTTCAAGATCTGTTCGTGCGTGATACGGAGGCCTCGATCTTCCATGAGTTGACGGAGGGAACCACCATCGACGGCTTCGAAGAGGAGACAGCATGGTCCGATGGTGTAACCGACGAAGAGAAGTATGTTGGAATGGCGAAGGTGTCTGAGGTTTCTGGCCTCTCGGGCGAACTCTTCGTGTTGGTCGCTGGGCCAGTTGAATTGTTTGATGAGAAGAGGAACCTTCCATGATGTCGCTCTGCGGAAGGTTACTACCGAACCGAAGATGGATCGAAAGCACTCCACTCACTTGCTCGTTACATAGTTTTGATATTGGCAGAAAGCAGTTGTGATGTGAACGTCCTTAAATTGGACCTCTAAGCTGTTCGATTCATCCTCGAGTCTCTCCTTGTTTAAGAAGTTGGCCGTGGCCAACTCCACTTGTCTTTCCTCATCGTCTTCACTATCGGAGGACTCATCTTCTGAGGACGTTCCGCTCTTCTCGCTCGGGTTGGGAAGATACGTCGTTCCATTTTCCTCTAATGTATAAGACTCGGGTAATCCAGTGATGGTGATGGAGGGCACCCCATTCTCTATGTAACCATTCCCGTATGCATCAATCGCTTCGGAAGGTCCTGAGATCTTCTTCGATTTCTTCTTCTCTTCCTCTTCGGATTCGGAGTCACTATCTTCTGAAGAGCTGCATCCTGCTCCCGGATTCTCAGCATAATCTTCGATGGCTGTGTTCTTCTTCTCGTCCTCTTTCCTGGGTGACTGAGGTACCACGTCTAGATATGCCTCAATCATCTTCCTATTGTTGGGGTTCGAGTAATGGCCTCTCCTTGTGTCAGGTTTGTGGCACTTAGCAACCGATGTTTCTGTGGTCACGCTCAATCTGTATAATCTAGCAGATCTGAGATGAATTTTGGCCCAGATCCATATGAACACACCGGTTGCCCTGGTGACACAACTGATGTCTGCATTACATTTCGGCGATTTCCACGAAAACGCCGAAAAAAAACTCCTCCTTTAAAAAGGTGGAGAAAGTGTGATTCATCTTGCATTGGCAACGTCCTATGCGCCTTGTCCTGGGGGAAGGTTGCGGCCTATCGTTTTGACTGAGAAGCCTCCTTTCGGTGGATTGTAACCCCGTCCCCTCGTATTATCCAATGGTGGATCACAACGCCCCGCTTGGTCCCGCTTCGTTTTATTTCGTTACAAATTTGTGTAGAGTCCATTGGAGGTTGGTTGAAGAATGATTTACCTTGGATCGCCCTATTGCTGAATCGCGTGGAGGGTGAAGATAGGCAGGGACTTCTCATGAATAGGCTCTGGGAATATAGAGTGAACTACAACGAAGCCTCCTCCTTCGTTTTCCTGGAAATTAGGTGAGCCGCAAATCCAAACAGTCAAATTTTAAGAAAACAGCATGATGGAAGTCTGCAGCCTCTCACCTCACCTTCCCTCTCGGAAGAGATCAAGACAAGATACATGTATCACACATAAGACACCAACGAAGAGGATGATGGAAGACAGAGTTTGCCCTACAGTCATTCGTCTACGCGAGAGGATACCTGAAGGTATTCGTGAGTATTGATCTATTATGATGTATCTAATGAACATTTAGCTGAGTGTTGGACATTAGACAACATCACGTACGGATGGGCCAATCAAGTTCTCTTCTACCAAGGATGCTGCCACTATCGGTGCAAGATAGATGAGTTGTCAGACAAATGTGAACGATTTCTGTGAGTCACGTTTAATGTGTTCAAAAAACGACTGACAGACGACTCAGCAATATCCACGCCGGTGACCTACCACGGCCGAGTGTGCAGGTCTTCGCCGTCGAGATGTATCCCATCATTAAAACTCTTCCTGCCTCCCGGCACCTGTGGAACTCATCACACTTGGAATCCATCAGCAGGGTGAGAACGATCATCTTGTTCCCACCTGAGCTCATGTGGTGAAGGGTTTATGGAACGTCATTTTCAATCGGTCGACGTTCTCGATCTTCGATCAGGAGAAGACTCTTCTCTTCTCTCTGTGGAGTAGAGAGTGGATCAAGTTCATGGAGGAGAATCCATACGTCGGCCTCTGATTCACTTGTTGCCGAAGATGAGCCGGAAGACACTCAACTCTCATCGTGATGAGGTTGGTGAGCGAAATGTGTAACATAAAAACATATTGATTTTATTTACCCTGGGACTTGGTTTTACGTTACTGATCATGAGTGTTGCCACAAGGTATTCCTTATTCGCTGTATGTTGACTACCCTTTCTCCCTTCTCGCTGATCATGTTGAACAATTCACCAATTTAGGGGAGAAGTGCGACCCACAGAACATGTAGGGCACCTCAAAAGAGTCATTCTTTGACGCTCCACCCCAGAGATGTTGTCATTTCACTCTCGTTGCACGGTATAAAATTCCCGCCTTCGCCCCTCGTTTTCAATAATTTTGAATCAGCATGATCAAGACACGAGCTGGAACAACTGACGAGGACTCTGAGTTAGACTCTACAGTATTACATCACCTCCCATTCGCCTTTACAGATCACGAAGGAACAAAAGATGTTCGCGTTAGCACCTACTTCCTTCAACAAGATGGTAATTGTCTCCCGTCCATATTGACTCTGACGATTCATCAGTGGAGGGTAAACCGGGGATCAAGAGCGCAGCATTTCGAGGTGTTGAATTGATGGGAAGAAGCATTGCGGTCCCCGACGATTATCAAGGTGAGATCGAACGAACGTTCTTTTCGATGGCATCTCAAGATTGAGATGTGAAGGTCTCGTGATAAGAGACGATACGGGAGAAGAGACAGAAGAGAAAGAGCCAATTTGGCAGATCCAAAATCGTTTCACGAGCTTCACAGAATGGCGTAGAGAGGTGATTCACAGTCATGCCTCTGTTCCTCACGCTTCACAGACCGAGCCTGATGCACACAATTCATCCGTGGGGAAGATGCTTCAATGGATGGACTTCTTACCAAATGTGAGAATAGTCGACGTGATGTGGCGAGGTCTCATGTGTCAATCAGGTCCATTCTAAGGAGATTACGGAAGAACAGATCGTAGCACGCATGGCAATGAACAAAGAACAACTCAAACAGCAAGAGACGACGACAGAATCATGATGAAGATCTCTCCCAGGATGGTATCGTGATTGCAAGAACGTGTACGAATAGACATTCATCTTTCTTCCGAATCGCATCATCACCTCTCCTTCACTCTCCTCCATCATGGACATCGGTCTGTCGCCTCCACTCGTTGCTGATCCATATCATCTCACAAATCCCCACCACGCATGCAATTCTCTCATGATGCACACGACAGACTTTATTCTCACAGAGGATTCGGTATGGGCTTCGGTCTCGGCAGCTCGATCTGCCCCGGCTCTCTGTAATGCGTGAACTCCTCGTAAGAGTCCAATATCTTGTAGTCCGTTGGAACGTGCCAGAAGGGATTATCGTTGAAGTAATTCTCGGTCGAAATCTTATTGATGAGAATGGCCAATTTCATGCCCAGACCGATCAGGAGACCCCCAACGAGGGCCACACCGATGGTGATGAACGTTCCCGCCACCTGTCTCGTTTGAATTTCAAATTTACAAAATCCGACTCACTTGGTAGGCCGCCTGCGCCCCTCCCCTGGGATAATAGGCCTCGTATTCTCCGAGGTATTTCCCTTGGTTGTTGTGAGCTCCGATGGCAATGAAGATGGAGATGAAAGCGCTGATGAAACCGGGAATACCGTGAAGGTTCACGATACCAGCGACATCTTGTATTCTGTGGTTGGCAAGCCAAGGTGTCAGGTAGACGTAGCCTAACACGGAGATGATGCCGACGACGAAACCACAAGCCATGGCACCTGTGTGATGATGAGATGATGGGCGATCTCGTGCGACGGGTGATCGCATCGGGATGGTGACGATGTGATCGCACATTCGTCAGATCGCGATCACACGATCGCATGATCTCGATGTCACGATCTCGTGATGAAAGCTGATGAAAGATGGACGATGAAAGATGATCACCTCCCGGAGTGATGTAGAGATGGGCTGCGACGCCCATAGCGACACCACCGGCCAGTGTTGAGTTCTGAACGTGCATGGCATCAAACTTCCAGCGAGTACGGTTGGCCAATCGGCTGACGGCGATGGCAGAGATGACCGAAGAAGTGATGGACAGGAAAGTGTTCATCTGAGCTCTCAACTCTCCCAACCCTGATCACCATCAGTACAATGATGATGACGATGATGATGATGATGATGACGTTCACTTGAAGATGATGAGTATGAGATAGAGAGATGAGAGATGAAATGTTTCTCCACCTCTAGGAGCGAGTGCGGCATTGAAAGAGGGCCACATGATGAAGAGAAAGAGGGACCCCGCCAAGGAGAAGATGTCGTTGTTGTAAGCGGCCGTGTTGTCCTTGTGATCCACCGTGGCATCATTGCTGACGAAAATCGTCACGACGAGCCCCAGAGTGGCTCCGAAGAGGTGAATCGTCATACCTCCTCCGATGTCTGATCACCATCATCATCGTGATCGCGATGTTGACGACGCTCACCTATGACTTCTAACTTCTCTATGATGATGTAGATGTTCAGCCAATAGAATATGGGCTCGATGATGGCCAAGATGAGCACCTGCAGTGGAGTGATCTTGCCCAATAGAGCTCCTAATGAGATGAGAACGGCTGCCGATGCGAACAGGCCGTTGGTCAGGTAAGTGATGTCCAAGTCCACCTACGGGTGTCAGAAACGTCGACGATGAGATCGGGCGAGGGTTCTGTCGACATTTTTACCTGATTCGTAAAGCTGTTGTTCGTCGCGATGGTCTCTACGAAAGCTTGTAGTATGACGGACCACTGAGTAACGAATGCTCCGATTAAGAAGGTGTAGCCGATGGCAGAATAAGCGTAACGTCTGAGATGATGTCATTGTGATGATGATGTGGAGGTCGCACCGAACAAAAGTCATTAGAAAACCGAAACCGAAGAAGACCATGATGCTGATGTCTCGAAAGTAACCGTATTCTCGATGGACCTGAACGAGTCGATGTGAGATGGTGGAGGATGTGAGAAAGAGCTCACCTCGATCTGCCCTTCTGGAACTTGTGCGTAAGTGAACCAGATACCAAAGATGACGATGAAAAACGTCTCGAAGACAAAGATGAGGATTTCAAAGATCTGCGATCGATCAATCGTCCGATCACGAAATGTGAAGACCGATGGAAATGACGGTATCACCTTAGCTTCTCTTATGGACATATCCTTCTGCTCGGCTCTGGGAATGATACCCGTGGCCGGATTGGCGCCATGATCTGTTGCATGTTCTGGACCCGGAAAGAATTTCGGGTCTTTGAAATTGGGTTTGAGCTCTGTCGTCGCCATATCTGCTCCATCGATCAACATGATATGGATCACCCCACAAGATGTGGGCGCGTGTCGATGGTAACACAAGCACTCACGCAGTGGATGAACAGAGTGCGATAGTGTTGTTCGTGATGTTTGATGTTTCTCGAGAAAGTGGGGTCTGTAGGATGTAGAGTTGGTGGAAAACACGAATTACAAACCCTCCGTTTTTTTCGCCTCAGGCGGTTCACCACAAAGGCTTCTCTTTGATGAAGATCTTGAGTTATCATCGGAAATTCTCAATCTTGTGACTTCTGCTGCGAATGATTGTCCTCACGCTTTATTCTTATTTATTCTGTTTCACCAAGTGCGATCTCAGCGAGATGCTGCACGACTTTTCGTGAAGATGTGAGATCAGAGATGAAGGACGTTTCTCTGCCGATGAGAATCACGTGTATGCATTTCAGAATCATAGAACTTAAGAGGGATTCCTCCGTGATTGGACCTTTGAACATGTTTACATCACCTCAACTCAGCGGTGAAGATTCGTGTTGTGCAGTTTCCGTTGAGGAACAATTCCGAATTTTTTTTCTGATCATTCCCACAATCTGATAGATCGTACTCCTAGATTCTTAGCACAGCTGTACCAATGACCAGAACATCTTCTCGGCTTTATAAGCTTAGATCAAGTGTAGTATCTGTTCTATATCAGTTAGTCGCTGATATCTCTGGCAACGCCCAGAGTACCGACTAAGTGTATTTTTCTGTCGGGCAGGAGGGCAAACACTGGAGCTTGCGAAGGTGTCTCTTGCAAAGATGAGATCAGCATAGCACTGAGCTGAGTATCGTCCACCGTTTCTACAACACAAAAGACGAAATGAATCAATTGAGAGGAGCAAACTATTGATCTACGATCATCTTTCACCATCGTAGCACCCTGCAGCGAGGGATAGAGTTGATGTGACGACTGTTGATTTTACTCATCGGCAAGTTCTGATGTTCGAACATATCGGATATAGACACGATGACGATCATGAGAAAACAGTGCGATGACAACTCTTTCTTTAAGGTAGATTTTGCAAATCGTATTCGGTGAAGTACTTGAATGAAATATCGCACACCAGCTGCAGATCCCCCACCAGAACGTCATAACTTCCTCCCTCGTTCAGAACGTCCTCTTTAGCACCGATGGTCATCAGAAAATCATTCCTCGATGGAAGGGTGTATGTAGCGACTCCCACGGCCTTTCTGGCTGGCCACGAATGGAACGGTGCCAGCTTCTCTTCGTACGACTGCATGGTGTGTGGGTGATAACGATGATAGGATCATGTGATCTTCACCTGTTGGACGACATCACGAAAAGCGATGTTGGGCTCCTTCTTGAGTCTCTCCATGAATGCGGCGACAAAGTCCAAAGCACGAACTAATCGAAGGATGGTACGACTACCGATATCAGGTGGATGAGACGCAGATGATCTCACCTGGCGTTACTTCGAATGTACGTCTCAGTGATATGATTATTGACCTGTGATTGGTGAATACCATAGAAGGTTGACATTCGTTCTCACCTCATACACGATGATCTGATGGACCGAGTTGATCTCTTTCGTCTTCTCTTGCTTGCTTCCTTTCCCGTACATACCATCTAACATGTTGGTCTTACCTTCGACATCGATCTGCGCGGTGTGAGATGGATATGCTGGATTCACTGTGTGTCACGAACACAAACGTTGACAATATGAAGATAGAAGGACAATTTGTCGCAATCTCTGTCGTGAGACAAAGGCACAGTTTAGTGTCGAGATCATTCGAGAGTGGACATCTCTGTAAATCTGATACTCACCTTAACAAAGTAGAAAACGGGCCCCAATTGATCGAACAGCTTGCTCAGGACTCGGAAGGCTTGCAGAAACTCCTCCAGGGGTACATCATTGCCATCTTTCGTCTTCTGTCCCAATCGTCGAAAGACCTCTGTCAGCTCTCCCCAGGTGAATGTGTTCGACATGATGTTTTTGTGTGGATTGTGGAGTCATGCAGTAAATGCGGCTGCCGGAGGTGAGGCCGTTGTAGTGGTCCTACAATCCCGCCAACGCCCTGCATTGCTGCACTGGTTCGGCGGTCTCAACGTACTAAAGAGGTGGAGAGTGAGTGGAATAATTCGAAATTCTTTTCACATCCCATTTGGAGAAGACACAGTTTTCTGATATCAGTAGAGCCATGCAAGAGAATGAGCAGGGACAACTGTTTATCAGTGGTGAGTGTAACTTGATATGGATTTGTCCACGATCGTCGTATATTCGATTCGATATCGCATCACCCGACGCCCCCTTTAATGATGTCGTCAGTCCGTGAGAGTAAAGGACTTCAACAACAAGGAATAGGCGCCTTCTGTGTTCTTCAATTAGATCAGCAGCAGATTCAAACTCGCGTCGCCAATCGTACTACACCACCAGAACAAGGTTTTGAAGCTTGGGATGAAGGTTATACGTTGTGAGTCTCATCATTCACACTCTTATCACATTAACCGTATGATATCATTCCATTTTCGAAGCTCTAATCAACGACAAACAGCGACGTAACGCAGATCGAAAACAGTCAAATCTTCATATCCGTCTACACGGCAGAGCAGATCCAAGACACGAGCTTCCAAAACTTTGGTGATCCCGAGTCTGGTATCTACAAGGTCGTTTCTACATTTCACCGTCCTCTGACCATGTGAAAACAGGTCGGATACCTCCTCGTACCTCTCCTGGCTCTATCTCACAAGAAGCCCATCGATCAGTGGTTCAGATTGCGCTCGCCAGAGTGTGACCCTGATGTCGGCTCCCCTCGATTGTTCAGTCCCGGCGAAATCCACCTCAAGCTACACTTCACGACCACATCGGTGAGCGTTGAATCTTTTATTTCGTTTTATTTCTTCGACACCTGACTGTCTCGTTGTAGAAGAGGGTAGGCCCGGACGATTTTCAATTGTTGAAGGTGGTGGGTCGAGGTGCATTTGGAAAGGTAAAATATTTCATTCAAATGAAACTGAGCCAGACAGGTCATGCTGGCTAAGAAGAAGGACTCTCAGAGGCTGTACGCCATGAAGGTGATTTTTCCCGCCACGCCACGTCGTTCAAATTTCGAATCCAGGTGGTCAGCAAGAATTACATCGTGAACAATAACGTCGTCATGCACGTTCTCAGTGAGAAGAATATCTTGAAGAAGATGTCGAACCCCTTCGTGGTCTCTCTCAAATATGCTTTTCAGACGGAAGACAAGCTCGTTCTCGTGATGGATTACGTCTGCGGAGGTGAATGGATGTGTCTATCGATCTATATCGATAGAAGAGTACAGTGCATGATGATGAATCTATCGATATAGGAAGAATGACATCACATCACACCATCTTAAAACGACATCACATCACATCATCTTAAGAACGATACCACATCATCCAAAGAGTACACATCGAATCACCTGCCAAATCATCCAAAGAATACACATCACATCATCCAAAGGGTACACGCTGACGCAACACCAGGCGAGCTCTTCTTCCACCTCTGCGAATCGAAGAGATTCACCGAGGACCGTGCACGATTCTACGCAGCGGAGATCGTCTTAGCTCTCGAATACGTTCACAGCCTCAACATCATCTACCGGTGAATCTACCGTAAAACTCGCGGAAATCTCACGTTACGTAGTGATCTGAAGCCGGAGAATCTACTGCTCGACATGAACGGCCACGTGTGCCTTACTGACTTTGGAATGTGCAAGGAGAATCTGGGTGCGTCTACACCGTTGTAGACCGACTGACGCAGCGGCAGGATGGGGCAACCAGACTCACACCTTCTGTGGGTCGCCAGAGTATCTGGGTAAGAGGAGGTCCATCTACAACGATTTAACGAAATGAAAAGCTCCCGAGATTTTGTTGGGCAAGGGATACACCTTTGCGGTGGACTGGTGGGCCTTTGGAACTCTCCTCTACGAGATGCTGTGTGGAATGGTGATGACACGATAGATCGTCTCGTTCTCACGCGACGCCAGCCTCCTTATTACTGCGAGGACACTCGCGAGATGAATCAGAGGATTGTCTTTGAGAAACTCACTTTTCCATCTTACTTTACCACAGAATCTAGGTCGATATTAACCGGAGTGAGATCTTTTATTCGATTTTATTGTTTCGTCGTCGAAAAGTGGACGAAGGGCACTGACAGTCGAACAGTTACTGGAGAGAGATCCCGCCAAACGCTTGGGCTGCACACGACAGACGAGTGGAGGCAGCGACATCAGAGCTCATCCCTTCTTTAAACAGATCGATTGGGAGAAGTTGACGAAGAAGGTTTTACAACCACCTTTCCGTCCGAATCTGGTGAGATTCCCGCTGGTTCTTTTGTCATCTCTTCGATGATGATCCGATGTGCAATGATGATGACATTTCTCACAGAAGAGTGAAATGGATGTGAGGTTCTTTGACCCAGATTCCACGCAACAACCTGCCGCTTATTCCTTTGGAAGGAGTGGTCTGACATCACAACAACAAGAGGTCGTCATCTTCACATCATCTTCTCGACTCGCTCTCATTTTCTCCCAGGCCTTCGCTGGCTTTTCTTACACGGCACCGGACGTTCTAGAAGCTTCACGAAGGTTGAGGAATACGGCACCGAAGACGAACGAGTTCTTGCGTTCGTCTTATACTCGAGAGAATCCATCTCGCCCGGAGAGCATCATCATGGAGGTGACGCGACTGGATGTGGAGAGATGTCTAAAGAGACGGACAGGACTATGCACCACGACCCCCCGAAGATGGAGGTGTCTTCCGCATGTCCATCATTGGAGATAGCAATGATACGGACGAAAGTAACGATGGGGAGGATCCCTTGATGCAGGTGAAACGACTCGAATGTGGGTTGTCGTAGCGTGTTCTGACGCAGCGTTGCAGATGTCAGATTAGATAATGGGGAAGATGTGTGGATGAACTGCGAAAAAGTTTTCTAAAGTCTGTCGGTTCGAGAGGAGGAATAAACGAATGTATGATGTGAATGATCCTCTTTTTTTCCGGTTCTTTATCGTTACGAACCGCATGGGCGTTCGCAGCAGCATCCGCAGCATGCGAAGAGCCAGAATGGAGTCCATAGACCTGCACTGACAAAGCACAGAAGACAGTGGCATCCGTGGTTGACATCGAGGTTCTCGTGGTGGTGCACGTGAATCGTGGGTCCAGCGTGGTGGTGATGGTGGTGATCTTCGTGAAGAAGCATCGTCGAAGGAGTGGGCTGTTGAAACGCGTGAGGAGGGGGAGCCGATGGAGCATATGGCTGGGGTTGTCCATATGGTTGAGGCTGTCCATACATCTGAGGTTGTCCGTACTCCGTGGTCACTCCCGGTTGTCCATAGTTGGGGTTCATGTTCGATGCAGTTGTGGAGTTGAGATCGGAACTGTTTGCTTCCTCCGGTTTTCACTGCAAAACGCAAACGAAAAGAATAAATTGACAAATAAAAGGGTCGATTCATTTCCTTTACATGGACTATACAAACTAGACATATCAAGAGAGGGATGGCATAACAGACAGAGGGACCGCCGTTCCCAGCCCAGAAGCTCCTGCAAAGTTGACCATATCGTCCACGGTGAGATGATGTGCCAGTGATTCCTCTACACATCATCAGCTCAGACGACAGACATCACATCATCATCACCATTCAATTCGTCTCTCTTACGATTGCGCACTCCATTGGACTTGTATTTGATGGTGAGGAGAAGGTTGTCGTTCTCTGGTTCACCGTCACTCTCTTCTTCAGCAGGCTTGTTCTCTTCGATTGTAGACGTCTCTGGTAAGAGCTCTGGACCATGAGTCGAGTTGACCTGCATCGTGATGATCAGCAGATGATGATGGATGGTGGATGGACAAGGGTGATTATCAAGAGTTGGACTCACATCAAAACTGAGACCGACTTCTCTGAGCCGTTGTGGGTGAATGGTACTGCCCATCGCTTTCAGGATGGGTTTTCGAAGAGGGTGCTTATCGGGTAACGTCTTTAGATATTCGATGATGTTTCTTCCAACGTGTTCGTACGTCTTTGCGTCTTCGTGTCTGGGAAAACGAGCGTCTGTGTGATTTCAATAAACGAAAGCCAAGATGACTAGAATGATTCTCACGATGGTAAGATGATTCAGTGTAAGCTTCTAACATGAGGGTTCCTTCCATTCTTCCCCCAGCCCATTCATCGATCTTCTTGTCGAATGTCTTGAGTTTGGCGTACTTGTTCGCGTGCCGTGAGAATGGAGTCGGAGATCTCCCCTTATTGAGATTGATGTTCTCTTTCAGGTCGAGTCTGCCTCCTGACCTCTCCTTCTGCTTTTGATGCATCGGACAGAGCCTCCTCTGTTTGATCAATCTCTCGCAACCGAGGGCCAAACAGGTGTTGAGTTGCTGATCCCCATTCTTCCTCTTCTTCGGCGCGTGTTCGGTTGGAAAATGTTCGAGGTAATCAGAAGTCACGTCAGCGGTGTCTAAGCTAGGATTTGATACGTCGCTGCGAAGAATCTCCTCTTCCTCTTCTTCATATTCGAGTTCGCCATCTGCAGGACTTCTGAATTCGTCCTCCGTAACCATCTGACCGATGGTAGGGAAGGGAACAATCATAGTGGTATCAGAATGCTCTGAGGCGTCGAAATGGTGAGGATGATGGCCAACTATGTGGTGGAGAGAACCCAATTGGCCAGCAAAATGAACATGCTCGTAGTTGCCCTTATCCTCTAGTTCCATTTTCTAAAAGAGTCAGGACCAGTCAAGACGCATGCGGACACAACATCGCAAACAAAACATGTGATGGGGTCACCTCTGTCCTCGTTTGTTCTCGTATTTGCCGACACGAATAGACGTAATTCGAAAAATCCTCCTTTTGTAACTCTATCACTACAACTAAGTCATATCTACGTCTTCAAACCGCTGGATCAGGGCACCACAAACACATCCACCACGTCTATATCCACCTCTATATCGCATCGCCCGCGATCGATCGCAGTTCTAAACGGCAAGAATAAAGTTCATTTTCGCATCTTTTAAATCTCTCGCGATCCCCCAAACTGTGGAAGAAGCGTCCAGAGCTTCCAGCGGCCGGAGCTTGCACTGAGAGAGCTTCATATTCATATCTTTCTTACCACACAACCAACAACCCCTGTACCGACAACAACATCCACACGATCATGAAAGTACTCTTACTCACCATGGGCCTCGCCTTCTGCTTAGTCTCAGCCGGCAGCTTCAAAGCCGAAGGACCTGAGGGTGCCGTTTCTTACAAATCAGACGAGGTCTCTCGCATCCTGGCCATCGCCAGCATCTTGAAGGGAGCTCAAAACGATGCTGATGATCGTGGACTTCTGTCTGACATCAACATCATCGGAAATTTCATCGGAGGAAAGAAGAACAGAATCGACGCCATCAACGACTTCGGTGGAGACTTCTCCGGTGGGAACGCGTACGTACGTTACGTCGGTACTTACGGTGACAGGTTACGGACAGAAGAAGAGATCTTTCGACGACATCTTCGGCAGAACCGGAACCGATTTCTCTGACTTCTCTCTCGTCGACATCGTCTACGGACTCGTCACCCCCCACACCTACAGACAATCTTCCCCCTTCGGTGAGACATCTTCACGATCACCTCATCATCGACTCACATGATGCATAGATAACCTGAAGAGATACGCCGTCGCCACTCAGGACTTCTCTCTCTTGAGAGATCTCAACGTCATCGGTAACTTCATCGGAGGAAAGGAGAACAGAATCGACGCCATCAACGGATACAAGGGCATCGGCTCCGGAGCTTTCTGAACATCACAATAGATTACACACGACAATTCATCTTCAGAGTGTCTTTATTCTTCACGTTGAACGTCCGAATGATAGTGGAGGAGACTGTTTATGGCACGAATGATTTGAGAGGGTTGACGGAAGGGTACGTAATGATCCGTACCATCGGGCAATCGTATGAGTTGGACATTTCCTTCCGTCATTGACGTGACGTGCCGCAATTTCTGATGTCCTCCTCCTGCTTCATCCATCAACGTTACGACCAGCATCACTGTCTCACCCTTCCAATAGTCATCGGAGGCCAAGAAAACGACATCAGCTTTACTCTTCTTCTTCTCTGACTCCAATGTCTTCATTCTGTCGAGGCTGTGATTGAGAGCGCACAGCTCGCGGTAGGCAGTGTTGGGGAAGTGGCTGCTCGATGTGGTGGAGATGATCGATTCGGTTGTGACCTGATGGAGGTGAGATTGATGACGTCATATGACGTATCACCGATTGGGGTGGAAATCCAGCCTCGAAGGGTAGCACGGAAGCGAGAAGACGAGACACACCGAAAGGTGATAAGAATCTAAATTATCATGATCATGGTTGGTGTTGATGATGATCATATCATCATGATTGGTATGATGATGATGATGATCATGATCATCGATGACGACGAGATGGTGCACCTCAATAGATTGAAAGCGATCTTCCCGGCTCGTATTCCATCCTCCAAATTCCTAGAATCGTAATCCTCCGAGGTCATCGTGTCGATCATGATCAATCCCTTGATGTCTCCGGGGTGATACAGATCGTAAGCTTGTCCAACCAATCCACCTTTCTTTGTCATTCAGATCTTCTCCATCTCTCACACCGTAAGACCAACCGACATAGATGTACGGTGGTGGTATTCCAGCAGAGTTCAACAGGTGATGCAATTCGTTCACGTGATTCTTGCTGTGATGGAGTGAGAGTTCACACATCGATGATGTGATGTCGATTTGACATCGATGTGATGTCGATTTACGATGGAAGATCACATCACGATGTCTCACATGTGTCTGGGTGTGCCGCTCGTGTGGCTCCATCCGTATCCAACTCTGTCATAAGTACAGATTCGATGTGATGACACGTTCATCATCATCGATAAGGTGAACATCCACGATGTCGATGAGAAGGGCATACCACTATCCATGATGATCGTCTCTTCACCTTGATGACTCCCATGCGTGCAGTTCAGATGCATGCGAACGGTGTACTGTCGATCGTTGATATCCCGTGTAAATGTTTGTCATCAGCATCTCACCGGTGGAGAGGGTGGAGGAGGCTCGACGGTGAAGTGATAGAGGATGCCAGGAGGTGGATGCAGCGTGATGTCGTTGGTCTCCTCGTAATATTGGTATGACATCAGGACGAAGAGGATGACGGTTAGATGGCACGTGAATCGAGTGCAACTGGAGAAAATGAGGTCCATGGAGAGCCGTGAGCCGTGATCTCACGAGATGGAAGAGCGTTGGAGGAGATTGATCGGATGATGTCCGTGAGATTGATAGATGATGTAGGCATTGATGGCTGCGATGGGAATGGAGAGAAAGAGTAAGGTCTTCCACCTGAATGCGTCTCAGATGGTTTAGAAGATGGAGATTACCTCTCGTGAGCGCTCTGAAGGCTCTCGTCGAGAGAGAGGCTCCAATTCGTACCCGAATATGTTATGCAAACAGATGCTATAATTCCAAACAGAACACCTGGATGGTATTTGAGCTCGTCCATTATTCTCTTCGTGTTTATGCATCACCTGTAGGAACTGCATACACTCTCGGTACATTCACACCACAGTATCGCCGAGAGACGTGATGCATTACGACACCCACCAAGGATGCGAACATCAACGTCCTCCAGATCATCTCGAAGGGATGTTCATGTTGGGATTCAAGTTGTGCAGCTTTGGAGTCAGACATTATTCGTGGTGCTCATTGGTTGCTGCAACACCGACCTGTCAAGTCCCTGCAGGACAAAAAAATGCGATTTCGCGTTCACATTTTCTCGAGGACAGGAAGAAGAGGAGCAGCATGAGCAAAGACACTCGCAAGGCGAACGCTAAGAGGATCATCGGCCTGGTCACGGTCCTTCTGTCCACCATCATTCTCGCTCTGATGCTTGCCGCATTCTTTACACCTTGGTACGGCTACAGTTCGAATAACACTGAAGAGATGTTTGGAGGCACGGTGAGATCTCCAATGATCCGTCAGATCTTGCATCCATTTTGTTCCCAAGATGATTCTGATGTTCTCACAGCGACCGGCGAACGGTGGCGCTCAGACCACTTGGGATGACGTAGGCGAGCCTCACTTGTGGAATCTGTACCTGATTACGCTGGTCATCCAGTGCTTCTCCATTTTGATCGCAGCGATGAATCTAATCTTTGTCGTGAGCGCCGTATTTCTCTCCAAGGTGATACACTCTTTCATCGTGATTGAATCATCTCAATCGACACAGGTCAGCTTCAGACTCAATCTCATGATGAAGGTCGTGCGTCCCAAATTAAGAAGAGGATCTGCCGTTCTCCTCTTCCTTCTATCTGCCCTTCTGATCCTAGAGGTTTGTTCTCATCATTTGTCCTCTTGATGATTCATTCACACCTCCAACGAGTGATCCTCCTCCCCAGGTGTCCTATTATACAGCCAAGCACCAACCCATGTACGCCGTAGACAATCGAATGACCTGTCCGATCAACGAGAAGACAGGTGGTGACCCCAGCAACAATCCAAATGCAGTGTGTTACAAATTCAACGTGAGACGATCATCTTCGTCATCATCGTATGATATGACGACACAACATGAGATGTTGAAATGTAAGATAGAACGGAGACGCCTGGGGGCCCAGAGCTGGATGGAAATGCATCGTATCAGCCACGGTGATCACCATCGTGCAATTCTTACTGGGAGTTTATTGGGTTCTTGTGGCCAGTAAGACGGCAAAATACGTGCCCATTTAAGATGATCGATAAAGGGAGATATTGTACAGTCCCACATCTGATCTCAAGTATGGATGTCACGTGAGACTCTGTTACGACTCTATACCCTCCTCTCTGTATCATATGTTAGTAGATGATCTATAGAGGATGATCGTGACGGGTCATGACCAAAACGTGCACCGAAATTTCTGGGGTTTGACCTTTATTTAATTTACACACGGAACAGCAACATCACGACATGAACTCGAACGGGATCTTATCCAACACAATCGACATCACCGTCGTTATCCTTCGGTTTCTCTTGAATGAGAATCCACATCACAAGAGTGAATCATTGAGGGAGGGACACTATGTACGGATCAGAAGCACTTGCCGGCTATGGAGAGACATAGCTGATTCTACGTTTCGGTTTCACACAGATACGTTGGCTTTCCTTCGTGCTGTTCGATCAGGGAGTCCACGAGCCACACTCTTCATGTTATCGAGATCTCATCCACCGGAGGAGATCCTATGCTATGCCGCACAGGAAGGAAATGCAGACGTGGTTCGAGTTCTGTTGAATGATAAGAGTGGGCTGATGATGATATCATCACGATGTTGAGTACATCAGGAATCGATCCAACCGCTTACGATCAGTGGCCCATCAATATCGCCGCCAGCAAAGGTGAAGATGCTTCCACCTCTTCTCCACACCAACCATCTTCACAGGCCACACGGAAGTCGTTCGGCTCTTGTTATCCGATTCGAGGGTCAATCCTTCATGCGAAGAACACATCGCCCTTCTAAGCGCGGTAAGAGGTGGACATCCAGAGATCGTTAGGCTGCTCCTCCAAGACGAGAGAGTGAATCCGAGTGTAAATAACAATAGAGCCTTGCAGCTCGCAGCAGAGACGGGGAACAGAGAGATAGTCCAAATTCTATTATCTGATCCACGTGAGTGATTACGTCCCATCATCATTAGATCTCTTTATATATCTTGGAAATTCCATACGTCTGTCATCATCTAACGTCTCATGTTCATGATCATCAGAAAATCTGAATGAATCAGGTGTGGATCCCACAGCCTTGGACAATTTGGCCATTCTCCGGGCCGTCGAGCTCGGGCACAACCAAATCGTCGACTTATTGATGTCAGACAAGAGGGTGTTGCTGCATCGACAACCGCAGATCTTGATGGAGATCATGGGTGGCCTCATCTCAATCGCCCGATGAATATATGTCTATTGAGATCATCATCGTCAGATCTTCCTCATCACGCTCTCTTATCAAACATAACATAGAGAGTCAGTCGTTCTTGATGTAACTTTGCCTGAAGAATAATCTCGGAACTTTCCGCCATCCACTCCCACAATCCAATCGATTGTACTGCTAGATCGTGTCCTCACGTGTACCAATGACCAGAACATCTTCTCGGCTTTATAAGCTTAGATCAAGTGTAGTATCTGTTCTATATCAGTTAGTCGCTGATATCTCTGGCAACGCCCAGAGTACCGACTAAGTGTATTTTTCTATCGGGCAGGAGGGCAAACACTGGAGCTTGCGAAGGTGCCTCTTGCAAGGATGAGATCAGCATAGCACTGAGCTGAGTATCGTCCACCGTTTCTACAACACAAAAGATCAAATGATAAATCAATTGCGAAGAGCAATCTGAGATCTTCAATCACCATGCTCTGCACTGGAGCGTAGACTTGATATTAAGTACTTGAAAGAAGTATCACACCAACTGCATCACCGCTCAGCTCTCGACTGTAGCCAGTCCATCACACCCAGACATGTGTGGTGGCTTCGGGGGCGATTCAAAACTTTGCCACATTCTGCTCATGAAAATAGAATCAATTCGGTTGAGAGGTGGACTATGTCTTTATCTGCCTCGTGAGAGCGCGGATGATGATTCCCGCGGCAACACCAGCATTGAGAGAATCTACGCCGTGTCTGTCTCCTCCTTCAATACGGATCGTCTTATCACCTGCAAAACCTCCATAAGTATCGCACGATTTGAGATCGTGCTGATCGTGATACGTGATGATGATGTGTTACATCTTCACTCACACAAGCTCTTGATCACGCTTCTCATTCCTTTTCCTTCGTTACCGAGCACCAGAATAGTCGGTCCCTTCACTTCTGCCGCAACATCTTCCACCTCCATCGAACTCTTTCCCGAGCTCGTTCCCAGGATCGTCCACCCGTTCTCCTTGCTCGCTCTCAGGAATGTCGACAAGTTGTTTGTCGACAGCACGTTGGCGTATTCCAATGCACCGCTCGAACTCTTGCTGACGATGGAAGACAATGGAGCTGTCGATGTCTTCAGTTCTCTCCTTTTCCTTCAATCACCTGATCCCTTCTTTGGTAAGATGATACCATCTACAACACCGAAGAAGGAGGAAGATCTCAAGATCGAACCCAGATTCATCGGGTCTTGTACTTCATCGAGGGCGATGTAGAGAGAAGATTTGTCTTTGCGAGGCAGGGCTTCCACCGTCTTCGGTTCACCCAAGGGACTGGCCATGAGTACGACACCTGCGATCGTCTCACTCTTCTGACTCTATCAAAAGTTCACCTTGGTGCACGTTCATCCTGCAGATGTTGTTCAGCGTCAGGTGATCGACGTGATCGATCGTGATATTCTTCTTCTGGGCTAAAGCGACGATCTCTTTCACTCTGTCCCTTGGTTTCTGGTGAGAGAGTGTTCCATTCGATTACAACTCACGTTGAAGTCTCTTCGTCGTCTCTCTTCACGAGGAGCTTGGTGCATTGGCGTCTTCCAGCTTTGAGTGCAGCCAAGACACTGTGGATGCCAAAGACAGCTTCTAATCCTTCTCTCTCGTCCTTATCTCTCTCTTCTGATCTCGCCGTGACCTTGTTCTTCCTCTCTGTTCTGTGAAGGACGTTTGGCATGTGTGATGGATCATGATGAGATCACCTCCAATCGGATGCCGTTTTCGGTTTGTCTGCCTCTTCCACGGGTGGCCTGGGAAGGGCACTACCCCTCTTGAAGCCCACTTTGGTCAGTTTAAGACGATCGAATCTGGAAGGAATGAGGGAGATGATCGATGTGGACGCACCCTGCATCACCGTCAAAGACTCTCTCTCGAAAGAGGTCGGGGAGTTCGCCGAGTGTGTCTTGATGAGTTTTCTGTCAAGGTGTCACTTTCCATCAGATGATGAATGGGGATACCTTCTTTCGAAGATGTCTGGGGATTCCTGGCTCATTAGACTTGGGTTGCACGATGGGCGGAGGAGCTGTGATGTCTATCCCTCCCTCATCTTCTGATGGATTTCGTCGGGTCATCTTTCCAGAATCTCTCGTGAGCATCTGAGCCACGAGACTAGGACTGGCTACAGACTGTTTGATGATGAGTTGTCATAGGAATGGACTAGAAGACTTAAAGAGGTAGATCACCTGTTTGTTGACCCTCTTTTGTTTGTATTCACGGCTTTGGATGAAAGAACGCGTATCCAATTCGGCCGATTTTCGTGTTGACATGCATCGCTGCAGATGGAACGAAGCACTCCTACTGTTCGATCCCACCAGTCTGACGATCATGATGCAGTGTGATGTGATGTGTGATGATCTTGATCTACCTCGACTAGCGTTGTAGTGACAGTTTTTCATAAATAGAAAGATGATACATTCTTTATACAGTAGTTCGTCCGTTCCTCCTCTCTTGTTCCTTCTCTATCGTCTCTCTCAGCAATGGTGTGCTCAGTTTGATCTTCTTCCTCCTATTATTCACCAGTACCTCGCAGCTCCACCTCTGGCTGACCATCTGTTCCAGTGAACTGAAGCATCGCTCTTCCCCCTTCACGTTGATGACAAATGGTTTGTCTCCACCGTTTTCTCGAAACAGGACTCTGAAGTGGTCTGTTCATCCGTTAGGATATATAATGTGGTGTTCAGCTCACAGAATTCAAATAGTCCAGCGACGACTGACACCGTGAAGGCCGACGACACCGACCCACTCGCTCGGATCATGTATGTCCCTCTCTTTCTTCCTCTCAAGAGGAAGATGGCAGCGTCAACGGTTTTGACATCACTAAACAGCCACCTTCGATCGTCAATCCACGTCTCTTTCGGTTGAGCTCACGATGGTTCACCTTCCATCGAGTTGTATGTCTTTGCTGATCTGACAACCGATCACCGAGTGACTTCCACTCCACACAGAAGAACGCGGAGGCCTCCGCGCCAGTCGCACTCAGCCTCCGTATCCTCTCGTTACTCCGCGTTAGGGTTTGTCTCTCCTCCCTTAGGAATTTCTAGTGAAATTATCTCCACCTTCCCTATCGACTGCCACCTTGTTCGCGTAAGGTTCTATGGTCTTGCTGTTGCCGAGGGTGAATTTCAAACTCGCGATTTGCGGAAACACCAGGGAGGAGATCCTGTGGATCACTGATCTTTCTGTGGAGCACATTTCTCTAGCCGACCCTAAACCCCCTCTTCCGGGAGGGAAAGTGGTCCATCTCTCGCTCCACCAAGTAGAAAACCAAAATGTCCTACTCCTTGTTCTGTGGTGAATAAGAGTTTATTCTAGTTTTACACGAGGAGTGCAATGAGGGCCGTGATGAATAAGAGGGCACCCACGCGAGCGGAGCCAGAGTCCGCAGCGATGACGGACTGGCCGTTACCGTAGAGGGCAGAATGGATCGACAGGTGGCAAGTCGAAGCCGTCCAAGTCTTCGCCTTAGAATCCATCTTGGTCGTTGCACCCGAGCATTCCTGCGTGTTCGCTTGGTACGAAGAGCTCGACTGGCTGTAATAGAACAACTGCATGTGTCCGGCCTTCTCATCCGAGATGCTAAAGTCACCATAAGAGAAAGCCACTTGGATGGGGCATTTGAGAGATGCTACAGAGGACAAACCAGTGAGGTGAATGGCGATGAGTTGGAAGGCGATGGGAGAAGAAGTGAAACCTTGTGGGTAGTTCTGCGGTACCACTTGCGAGTTGTATAGGGTCACACCGAGACCGATGATGTCACCATTGAAACATTCAGATGGTGCGGTGACATAGATCTTCTGGCTTCCGGAGAGGGCGTCCGAATTCGAAGACAATTGAGACAAGCTGGCGGCGCGTAGATCTGAAGGCAGAGTCGTGAACGGTAAGGATGTGGTGTAGCTCGTGGTCTGGCCGTTGGCACAAGTTGTAGAAGCGTTGACTCGTACGACGGTATTCTGGGCGGCGTCGCAGCGGAAAGTCTGAGCGTCCACGGTAATGCAGGTCAGCCCGGTCGATTTTCCTTGCGAGTCCAATCCGACGAGATTGTAGCGAGAGAGGCTGCTGCCGACGTAGTCGCAGCTGATGGCGTTAGGCACCACGCGAACGAGGACTTTCGTGGTCAAGTTGTCCGGGTCTAACGTGATGTGTACAGCATTGGGAGCTGAGGCCGAATCTACGTTGGGAGCTGTGACGGACTGACTCGCGGCGACAGAGGAGAGAGTGTTGTCTGCGCACACTTGAGAGATGCTGACGGTGGAAGTGCTGCCCTTTGCGAGTCCCCCGGTGAGAGCGTAGGTGAAGGGTGAATACTGAGAGGTGGAGAACTGCTGGGTGTTGCCGTTCGTGGTGATACTGATGGACCACTGAGAGAAGGAGCTGCCTTGGATGTCACAAGTGGTGGCCGGGGGGGACCAAGTCAAGACGACAGATCCACTGGCCACGCCGACGGCGAGATCGGTGGGAGCATCTGGAATCACGTCAGTTGATGGAGAAACGGTGGGGATATTATGGAGAATCTGTGGAGACACTCACCCACGGCGAACCTCCATTCATCGACGAGGATGTACTTTCCAGGATTCGCGTAAGAAGAGAATCCTAAGGCCTTCAGCAACTGTCGAGGTCGATTGGCAATGTTGAGCTGTGCGGTAGACACACGAACTGAAACGTGTCAGAGGAGATAGACGATTGAAATGAAGACACCTCTAGTCCACGTGTACTCGTCGATGATAAAATTTCCAGTGTTCGATCGGCTCGTGGGTACAGATGCGATCATGTCGGTGGCGTTGTGGGCTTGGACGTTGAAGCTGAATTCACCGGAGCCGGGTGCCACCTGTCTATGTCAGATGAATTCCACGCGAGATTTCACCGACCTTTGCGTAGAATTCGAGGGCTCCGTATTTCTTATCCAGGGCAAATGAAGTCTGAGAGCTCCACCAGTTCACACCAAAGAAGGCCAAGTTCAGTCCTACGGAATTTCAGTGATTTTTCACTGGAATCCACGGTTCTCTCACCGATGCGTAAGCTGGATCGACCGCAGAGGCTGTCAGCAGTGTAGTTGAGGTTGTAAGGGAAATATACACCGGAGGTCCAATTTGTGACAGAGTAAGCGAGACTGTCCTATTTTCGAGTTAAGCAACGGAGGGAGATGGAGGATGTCACCTTGTAGATGGGGAGTGTGTCGTAACCAGGGTTACAAGGATCACTAGAAGGTGCAGGGGGAGGTGCTACACACTGTCCTGTGCAGCTGATCTGTCCTCTCAATATCTGTCCCTCTGTCATTCTCCTTCTCAGTCGACAAGATATGCATACCTCTTGGTTGTTTGAATTTTTGAGAGATAAGTACAATTTTCCTTGATACAAAGCAAGCCACTGAGCTTGCGATATACTCCACACTGACTGTTTCGCGTCAGTATCTACAACGATGTAGATGACATCGTCTGACCTGCACGGCAGAGTTCGCATATGCGATGTTGCGAGTTGCGATCGGAGTACCGGCCGAGCCTGAAGCACCAGTGTTGAGAGACAGCTTCAGATTGGTACCTGCCGCATCGTGGAACACTTTGTACTGCAGCTGCACGCCTCCGTTGAAACCTCTGGGAAAGAGAGACAAGAACGCTTTACCTGTCATGACGTCATCACACGTCATCCTCTACTCGTGCGAATACTTACCGACGTTCGTGGAAGAAGAACCGATCGTCACTTGAGAAGCTTCCAAGTTGGCCGTGTACTGATCGTCCGTCAGTCCTTGTGGTAGGGTGGGAACGGGGGGAATGCTGTAAGGTGAAACGAAGCATCTGACGGGCAGTGTGAGACATCTCGATGAAATTTCGCGTTTCACTGACTTTCCGTTGCAATTTGCGACGACGTGGAGAGGCATCCAGAATCCTCCTTCGGGTATTCCGTAACTGAATCTATTGTTGAGACCGTTATCTCCCGTGGCCTGTATGACGTCATCACACGTCATCACACGTCATAGTGTAGACTCACCGTGTTGAACATCAAGAGGTACAAGTGTTGAGTGTCGTAATCGTAATGATAAGTCGTGGGAGTCAGACGATCGAACGATCCCGCCTCGGTCAAAGTGCCGTAAGGATAACTACTGTCACACGATTCAATATTTAAATCCCCGTTCATACTCACATCTGAGTCACGGTGAAGCTGGTGCCTCTTGGATAAGGTATAGACACGATGATCCAATCAGAAGGTGCAGAAGATTGCATGTTGATCGTGAAATCGGAAGGACTGTTACCCAGAGTACGATCTCCCCCGGAGAATCTAACGGAATAGGCCCTGTCGATCGTCTACAACGAGCCGCGTTCGACCTCTCACCTCTTGGCGATGAGGTTGTGCATGACTTGAAGGACATCATAAGAACCACCACCGGAGGAACCCCTGGGCCCATCGATGGAGCCCCCCAACGGAAACCATGTCGCAAAGACATTCCTGGAATCTGTGGCGGGCTCGATCGGAATCGTGCTGCCCTGAGTGGCCGACTGATCACGTGATCAGACGGCAGGTGATGGAGACGTGGGAACTCACGGATAGAACCATGGAGACTTGTACGTAACCTTCCTGGAACAGAGGACAGACGTAAGCGTTCCAGTTTGCGTTGAGCTGACAGCCGGGACGTCTGAAGTGTGTCTCGTTGCTCTGTATCCAAGCGCCTCCCTTGATACCAGTGATCGATCCGTCTACATCGAGTACGTTCCAACCGTACTGGGCGTCTACATTCTTGTAGTCGATGTACACCTGAGATGATCCATTGATATGATGAATGGAATGAAATCTATCGTGGTATTTGGATTGAATGCAATCCATTCGACAGAGAGGAAACTCACTTGGTTTGCATTTTGGAAGGTGAGGGCGCGGTATTGATTCTTTGGAAATAACATGAATGGACCGAAGGCAAGTGAAACGAGGGCACCAGCGGGTCTTGTGGAGGTAGAGACGAAGTTGATGTAGGTGTTACGTTGCTGCTGCTGCGGTCCTCCGTTGTCGTACGAGCTGTGACCTGGGACGATCAATCTACAACCTGCCGAGATGATTCCTCTCACCCTGCAGGAAGGTGTTGACGTCACCCCACTGAGAGGGATAACTTCTATTGGAACTCTTGTAAAATCCCACGAGATTTCCACTGAATTTCCCTCAGTTATCTCACGCTGTTCTCTCCTCACATGTTATCTGATTCTCCGATGACAGTAGAATCTTGGAACATACTGTGTCCGTTTGGCATGATACCTCTGCTGTTATCCACTAAGGTGAGAGAGCTGAACAAGTGATTGTCTCCCTTCGTCCACACTCCACTGTCCCTGCACTTGTACGCGAGAAATCGAGTGAAAGTGGAAGTTGTAGATTGTCCGTTCGTGTTATCGTAGGGACCCTTTTTTCGTCAGTTTCATTCTGGAGACGATGACGTGTGATGACGTCACTCACCAGACGAGGAGAGTAACCTGCCATCTCGGTCGTACCATCACTCTTCTGCATGTCATCGATCATGAGACCCGTGTGCATGACAGAATGGGCCACGTTATTGTCGAACTTTCCCAACGGTAAGAGACGTGGAGACATCGCGATCGAGTTCGCCCAGATGGTGGCGCCTGACGCAGTTCAATCTACAACTCGATAGGTCTCCTCACCGATTCCCAATGGTTTCTGCGGCATGGAGAACCAGTAACCGTGGAAACCTCCCAGTGTCAGCGTGACGTCAGATGACGTCATACACTCTACCTCCCACGGCGGCGTTGTTGATCCACGTGTTGTTTGGATTTACGATCCAGAAGATTGCGGGACGGTTGTCAGAGGGTAACAGCTGTCTGTTTGTCTCTGAGCCGACTGGGTTGGCCTTGATGCCCAAATTGTGATCGAAGGTGGTGCCGGTCTCTCCTCCATCTTCTAAGAACCACATGTGTCCGTTGACGTTGAAGGCGACGTTGTCTTTCACGAGGATACCGTAAGACTCTGAGAGTTTGTCACGATGTGTGATGTGAGATGAGATGATGATCGCATGATGCGATGTGATGTGATGTGAGATGATGATCGTATGATGCGATGTGATGTGATGTGAGATAATGATCGTATGATGCGATGTGATGTGATGTGAGATGAGATGATGATCGCATCATGCGATGCGATGTGATGTGATGTGGCGATGTGACGATGACTCACCGTGGACACTGAGAGCACGTTGGAAAGTATCATGAATGGAACACGATGTGAGTTGGACATTCTTCGTCCACATCATCGCGTGGAAGTGCACCGGATATCTTCCCATGATTCCGGCCTGTCCCATCTGCGTGAACTCCACTCCAGAGATCTACATTTCAATTGATTCAACGTCTAAATCCTCTCCTGCTCACCTGAGCACTCGGTCCGTTACGAACCAGAAAGTGACCTGAAATGGTTGAGATGATTTTATTCGCTTTTATTGTTTCGACTCACCTCCGAAGGCGTCTGGGATGCTGGAGTCATCACCCTTTACGACGATGTTTCTGCTCAACCATCTGATGATGTCAGCCACTCGATGATACAAAATGTAAACTCACCCCACTTCAGCTTTCTCGTTGTCTTTGCCCCAGTGAGTGAAGTTGAGAGGTCTGTCGATCGTGACTTGATTACCTGAAGAGAGTGAGACGATGATGATAATGAGATGGACTCACCATTCACGGCGGTGATGACTCTGACTTCGTTCTGATCTGGGAAGGGTTGACCGATGGACTGAACACGGTTGAGAATCAATCCACACGAGATTTCATTTCGTTTGGATTTTGGCCCACCTCCTGGTAATCGGGCTTGCTCTGGTAGATTCGATAATCTAAGACCTCAGAGAAATCGGTAGAAGCGACCACGATCTTGTCACCGACCTGCATCTAGTCAATCATGTTCCATGCTGCCGTTCCATCTCACGCTCCAGCTGACAGTGTCTTGTAGCTGCAGAGTCTGAGCACCCTTCTGAGCGGTGGAAGAGAGTCTGGTCCAGGTGGGTCCGTTGACTTGGCCATAGAAGGTGACTGAGCCGCCGTTGGCGATGACGATACCCTTGTTTCCAAAGGTGGTTGCCACGGGAGCTGTTCAACATGAGACAGAGGAAGGAGATGTGATGCATTCACTTGGATCGGGATCGCTTCCCATGCCATTGGTGCTGTTTCTGTAGCCATAGAGAGTGATGGTGACCTTGTTCGTGATGGGACAATCGGCCGTTCCAACAATCAAGCTGCCTATTGGATATTCGTCAGCCGTCAGATTCTCTTCTCACTGCTCACCTCCTTTCCTGACGAGAATGTATTCCGTGTTGAGCTGCAAGTTTGCGTTGGCAAAAGCGAGAGTTCCATCTACAGTGATGCCTCCATACACTACATTGGGCGACGCATCGAGTAAGACAGTTGTTCCCGCCGAGATGGTCACTTTAGCTCCGTTGGTCGCCGGCTGACCTGAGAGAAGATTATATCCCATTCCGATCCGTTATCATTGGCTCACTAGTACTCCAGTTGGTTCCGGTGGGGCAAGCTGCCTGAGAATACAGACAGAAGATAAGATACAAGAAGAGGACAGCCTGATGGCGCGCCATGGTGGGTCCTGTGAGAATGACCGAACATAGAAGCTCCTTCCTTCGCAAAGGTGATATTCTTGCTCTTCGAACCGCATTTCAAGTTGAAGATCAAAATGCTGTAGTAGGTTACACACATACAACGCTCCAGATCCCTCTTCTCCAAGTGTTTTGATCTCTATGAGGAGAAGAGGATAATGATTCGAGGATGAATAGACTTCGAAAGACCAGCAAAGGAGACTGAGAGAGGAACAGAGATCGACTGCAGTATTCGACAAAATAGCGTGCTCCACTGGAACTGTTACGTGTACGGGTCTAAACAAGCGAGGCTCTATGCTCCCAAATCGTATCTTAGAGATTCATTCTTCCTGATGTTTCAATTCTGAATCGCCTGACACACAAGAAAGTTTAAATGCTTATAAAATGATTTCCTGCTTTATTTTAATCGTTGTAGAAGAGGGAGATCATCAGATCACCGATCTCTTCTGATCGACCATGCTGCGCCTGGCACACTTCAAGTTGAGCACATGTGCTCGGGTACCCACGAACCCCTTGAAGCCCAACATCAAGACAATCATTCCTAATCGAACACATACCGATGCAGTGTCCAAGAAGTACCTCAAACAACTCCGCCCATACGATAAACATTGGAGAGACGCTGGTCTCGGACGTCCAGAAGGTTTCACCGGTGGACATGACATGGAAAAGTTTAGTCTCGACCACGGACTGAACCAGATCGATGACTTTACTCAACCCAATTACCATGATCTCATGATCGATCAAGATATGAAAGATTATCGCGCCAAATTTTACTGTGAAGTCTGCCTTGACGGTCACATTCTCGATCCCATGGTGAGTGAGATCGATAGAACGATTGACATTCCCCCATCACAACGATTCACCCATCCCACCATCATCTCATCTCATCCAGAACCTTCAATTCATCTTGGACAACCTCAGTTCCGACGGTACCATGATCCCACGCTCTCAGACTTTCTTCTGTCGAAAGCACCAACACCAGTTCTCCAAGATCGTAAAGCGAGCTCGCAAGATGGGTCTCATCGACTACAAGAAGGGAGGATTCCACGTTCACCCCTACTTCGACAAATCGGCTTACCAAGGCATCGTATCTCACAAGTCCATGCTGAATCAAGAGGAGATGACCACCCTCTTTGCATCTCGTATCATCAAGAACCCTGAGAGCGACGTCGTCCCCTCTTTAGAAGGAGAATTCGCCGGCAACTGGGACATCGAAGACATCAACTTCCGCTCCTTCTACGAGGCCCTCGATGAGCTCGTCATCACCGTTGGAAAGAACCCACAGCTGAGAGTCTACCTCGATGAAGCCGGCAACCCCATAGACATGAACCCTCATCGCATTCCAAAGGAAGGTCTGCCCACGACAAAGCCCCCCCAGTTCAAACCAAAGGTCATCCAAGACGATCTCCACGATGACGATGAAGAGATCCAGCAGGAAGAGACGGACGTTTCCATCAATTACGAGAAGAACGACGACGGCTCTTACAAGATGACCGAATACATCGAGTTCCCCCCGGATGGCTCGCCCCTCGAGACGTTCGACCCCGAAGCATTGAAGGAACAACTGAAGAACGACGTGTCTCAGCTCTTACGAGACAGATACTTGCCCTCGGGTATGACCGTTACGCAAGCGACACGAATCGAGAGGGTCTTGTCCGACATCATCGAGAAGAAGTTTGCGGAGGCGAAGGTGCAAGGAAAGGAGGAGAGAGAAGAGAACGTGAGGAGGGCAATCATGGACAAGGAGAGGACGGCTATCCTGCTGGAGGCATACAAGAAGAAGAAGAAGGAAGAAGAGGAGGAGCTCTTCACGGGTGGCTTCATGAAGCCGGTCCTGACAACGTCCGAATAAAAGCATGTGAATTCATCGTGTCTCCTTCTCTGGTCATCCAGTTCCATCGATACACCAGTACGTCTGAGCCAGTCTGTTGGCCTCGAAGAGCCAAGATGAGACAGTGAAGATATGGGCACTCGATGGAGTGTGCATCGCTGCCTTCTCTGGTCATTCTGGACCCGTCTCTTCAGTGACAGAACTCAGCAACGGTCAGATACCATCAGGAAGTTGGGACGATGGAAAGATCGTGTCGGATTCGTTTACGTAGGGGTAGCGACTGCTGATGGGGCCAGCTAAAGAGTTGCCATAGAGAATTCATATAGAATAAGAGATGATGCACCATTGAATAACCGCCGCTTCTACTCCGATTCAAGAAATGACACCACGCCGTGAGGTATGATCACCGAAATGCTCTCCGAAGGAGCTGAGCGTATCATCGTAACCCCTCGAAGAACAAGAGTCGCAAAAAGACTCTCTTTGGCATCACCCCCGACGTCGTCATATTCGGGAAGAGAACGTTCTACTCTTTTTGTCGAGTGCGAAAAGTCGAGATTTTAACGAGGGAACGTGAGGTTTCCATGGAAAGAAGGGTGCGGGGGTTCCGGAGTCCTATCAATTTGGAGAAATGATAAAGAAGCTGCGTGAGCATCACCCTCCGAGGGGTGGGGAGGACCATGTGTTCTACCTAAACATAAGAGGACGGAAGGGAGAGAGGAAATGACCAAGATACAGAGGAGTGGATCATGCTACATCATCAACGGAGGGACTACACCCTCGCCGACGGTGGAGAGGAGCGGCGCATGTGTCCACATCAATTCGAGAATGTATACGAGCCCACCGACGACACCACCGATGGACGGAATGAGATTCGAGTTGATCGACCAGAAGAAGTGAAGAGAGAAACCTGTAGATAGAAAAACAACAACGAGCACGCGGACATGTATCATACGATGGATACCAACAACCAACCAGCTCGCACGAAACTGACGGAGCGGCTGGCTTATAAAGACACTATTCTTATTTAACAATTGCCATGTATCGACTTTGCAATGTGTGATTTGTAAATCTCAAAGATCAACGGAGAACACCTTCGCCAGACACGAGAGCGCAGTTGAGGTCTTTTTGGTTTGAGATGTGAAATATGAACGTGATGCAGGTGCCATGGTGATGTGTGCATCCTCCAAATTGATAATCATATATATTCAACCTTTCATTCCAGATTAGTTACTCTCCCGCCTTTCGCGTTCGTCTTTGAAGAACACCATGCTTCTCTCTTGCCGAAAAAACAACAAAGCGTTCACTTTGTGATATGAAGGATGTTCATGTTCACCTCCAGAACTTCAATCTACTCCACGTATATCGGTAGCCTTCATCATTCAATAGAGGTGGTGACATCGACCTCATCATTACATTACTCGTTCTTTATGTAAAAAACTCTTCCCTCCATCAGTTTCCTCGCCGTTCTCACGGTGCCCGCACGTTTTACGATCGTGTCCTCTAATTCCACCTCCACGACGAGTCTTCCAGCTGGGTGTCCGATGATGATGTTCTCCTGCGTCTCTTCACACACTTGATGCACCACGGACCCTTTCAATTTGGCCGCGATAGCAGCACATACGGCCACAGTCACTTGCACCGCCAAGTGAGGTTGTTCTGTCGTGGACATGGAGTTGATGGACAGACCCGATGTCGATGATGATGTGTCGGTCGTGATGTGATCGTGAGCTACGAGAGGGGGATAGACGATGGCTATCTTGGGGGCCATGTATGGTACCTGTCTCGTTGTAGTTGGTCTAAATGAATGGATCACCTCCGCTAGACTCTTAGACAGTCCCATGGCTACTCCAGCGTGTCTCCTCACATTCTCCAAGGTTTCGATCAGCTCGGCCGACCGTCTCAAAACTTCTGGCCGTTGTAGATGAGGTAATCCCAAGTCTTTTCCCCTGACGAACACGCATGGGTTCGCTGCATCGACCATACTGACTCGAACTCCACACAGAACATCCTCAACGTTGCCTGTGGGCAACAGTCTACCGGTTCGAGCACCACCTGGGTTGACGAAGTCCAAGAGGATCTTCGTGGCAAAGTCTGGAACGCCATCGATGGAAGTCATCTCCGGACCGTTCAGTAGTTCGGCTCTTCCTCCTCTCACGAAGAAGCGAGAGTGTAAGATCTTGTTCGTGTTGGTGTTGTGGATTCGGAGTGTGATGGGACCGTCGGTGATGGCTGAGAGGTAGCTGTTGGAGATGATCCACAGAACGAAAGATGATCATGATGGATGAAGTGTGTCGGGAGATGAAAAATAGAATTCACCCTCTGTCGTATGCGAATGGACCGACAGCAGAGGACATGTTCCCGCAGTTTGTAGAGAAATCGATCTCTCCTCTCTCGATCCCCACACCCACAAAGGTATAATCGACGTCCGCATCTGATCTGGTGGGTGGTCCGATGACGCACACCTTTGATAGACTGGATATGCCACATCCCATCCCGTTAAGCTGACGACCGTTTGGATCAGGTGAGCCCATTGCGGACAGCAAGATGGGACCCCAATCATCTCGAGATGGAGGTAGGTGCTGTGATTCGAACATAAGTGCTCGAGAAGTTCCTCCTCTATAGTAAGCGGCAGGGATAGACACTTCGACAGCTGGCATGGTGCAATGATGCAACAAGATCTCGAATAAAATCTGAATTTTTAAAACTGGACTACAACCATCCCCGCTCCTCGGAAGTCCCTCGGTTCGTGGGCTCTGGTTTGTCTTCACTCTCGCTTCCTCTACCATGTCTGAATCTCCATTCAAAGGGATGCCGGTGATGACTTGAGCCCACAGCAGATGGATCAAAAAATGAGCCGTGAATTGACCAGACAGATGACTGGATGGGAGCCCATCCACGGTGATCTATTGCAAGACATGTATTCGTATTACTTCCGATCGATGATAAATCGCAATTTATCATACAATCACCATGGTCCATTCATCACTTGATTACGAAAGACACATTTCGATTCCTTTTATACAAATTTCCGTCATGACCGAACCTCATCACTATCTCGTATCTTCACACCTGCATCGTGTCACTCTTCGCGCTACATCTCTCCTCTCACCTTGAACGTTCTGATGACCATTTTGACGTCCACCCTGCAGAATGGACAGATGGCTCCCTCCCTCACAGAGCCACACGGCAAGCACAGCCCGAGGTGCCCGCAGGGTACTAAGACACATCCCACCTCCGCTTCGAAGCAGATCTTGCACACGTTGTTGTCTTCCTCCGCCATGTGAGGTGCTGAAGGTAAGACGATCTCCTTTTCTCTCTCCTTCTCCTTCTCCATGGCGCTGATGACGTTCTCTACCGTCACGGCCTGGCCCTTGACCATCAGATCGATGATGATCTTCTCAGAGTGCTCGAATGAATATCCCATGCTCAACAGGATTCGATGGATCTTGGCGATGGGAGATACGACGGGTGGGGGTGCTGGACGATGAGGTGCTGGCACCGGCTCTGCACCATCTGATTCAGTCATACGATACAAGAGTCGATCTCTTCACCTAAGCCGTTCATGACCCGAAGCCCAGTACGGCGGCTGATGGAGGAGGTGATGAATGACCTTCGGAGGGAGAGGTTAGGATTAAAACAACCGGGGCAGTAACCCCAATCGCGTGAGGCGTGAACGAGACCGACTCCATCGACATAACGAGATCCTCCTCCTCGTCTTGTATCACCACAGACGCAGCATGTTCCTATTTGGATGTCAGCATCCGGTGTCCCGCATCGTGTTGCGTCGTCTCTTCACCTTGATGGTGGAGCATGCAGTCGTTGTGACCACATGTCTTTGGGCGCCATTCTGCAGCTGGTCTCTTCGGCATGGAGGCTTCGATGGTTCTGCATTCTGGACAGTAACCGATTCCTCTCTCTGTCGTCACATAGAAGTCTCCCTGTGAGGTGGAGAGGTATTCTTCTCCGAATCAGTTGATGACGAACTGACCCGAACTCACCATCAGCGAGAGGTCGTCTGTCTCCACAGATGCAGCAGGTGTTGACGTCCCTTCGATTTCTAGTTAGGTGACAGCGTTGGTGAACGCAAGCTGCTCGTTGCATTTTTGTGTGTTTGCCAAGATGGATGGATGATCATCTTTCACCGAACGGATTCAGTCTATCCCGTTCTCATGTCAGAAAGATTTCCAGTCAGTTGTAAGGACCCTCTGTCCTCTGTTGTTTGTCTCATGCAGGCGCTGGCAACATACATACACAATAGTGGCAGCATGCAGGACATGGTGTTGTAGAGCAAGAGCCAGAATTGTCAACACCGAAACATTTTCAATTTCGACAAGATGAGCCACAAGACACGCACGATAATTTGCCTCCTTCTGATCGCTTTGATAACTCTGTCTTCTTGTGAGCAGCAACATGACAATGCCCCCACTCGATTTGACCATGGAAAACACGACCCCAAACCCATATCAGACGAGGACATGGACGCTATAGCCCAGAAAGACAGAGATGTGGCAAATCGACAGACTAACGAACAACATCACCCGAAGAGGTGGAATGTGTGATGACACCATATAAAGACACACAACACGAACTACGTATCTATTCTTATCTCCTATACAAAACCAAATGTCAAACTCCTGGTGACTTTTGAAACATAACGGTGAAGTCATCATCCTTGATGGAGTACAATGCAATGACTGGGAGTGTCTTTCCGTTCTTGCCCAGCCACGTGGCAAGCGGTTGAATCTTGTCTTTGTATCTAGGGTACCTCGTTAGCACCGTGACGGCTGATATCGTGTCCGTCTTTGACTCCCATGTTAAAGCAACGTCCTTTAAAATATTGAGGGGAAGGTCCACCGCCAAGATCTGATCTCGCATCAGTCTCCCATCTCGAATGACCATCTGAACATTGAAGAGATCAGATCTTCCATATCATCACCTTGACGTTCGAAAAGTATTTGACCTGGAACATGGGCTCCACTTTGGTGAGGGCCAACCGAGAGATCTTCCTCTTCAATTTCGACGCCACATCGAGAGGAGCGACGAAGATGACATCCAGCATGGGACTCGGCGTCGGTGCCACTTTCGTCTGATTTCCATTGCTGTGGCCACTGTTACCGCCGCTCTGATTCGCTCTCGGTGGTGTTCCCTTCACTTCTACGACTGTGGCGCCCTCACGGCTCGTGGTGGTCGTGCCTTTTCTCTTCAGTGTCTATATCCATCGACATGTAACTCACTCGTTCGATTCGTATTCGGAAGTGTCTCCATCTGGGGTTGCAACAGCTCATTGTGATGGATGGCATGGACGATGGTGCTGGTGATGTCCGAGCGCAAGACGGTCACCTGTGGATCGTGAGCTCGTGGAGGTGAAGAGGATGTCTCTCACCTCTCCTCTTCCGTCTACGGATCGAATTCGGACGGAGTTCATGGCTCGATCTCTGATGATGACTAACCATGGAATGCCCGTGCTCCTGCACTGCTGCACCATCTCTTCTATGGAAATCTTCTCGCTGTGATTGTACTCCGCCTGCGGTTTTTCAGTGAATCTGTCACGAATGTGAACGCACCGCCACATCTACGGCCCACAATTCGGATGCAATCTTCATCCTCTCTTCTAACAGACTGTGACCCACGGAACACACGAACACCTTTCATCGTCATCAGACGATGATGATGTTCGTGAAGATGATCACCTGCGTGTCTGTCGTTCTGCCGTACTTCTTGTCTGACTTGGAAGCTTGTGATATAGCCGTGTTGACCGATGTGATCAACTTCTCTATGGCAACGTTCACCCCCACCGCCGTACACTCCGAGGGCTGTTTGGCGGGGGAAAATTCCAGTAAGAGTCTGTGTGACGTCAGAGGTGGAGATCTAAAGATAGCATCACTTGTCGTAACGTCCACCAGCAGCGACGATGGTATCGTCTTGTTCCAATGCAACTTGAAAGACTACACCACTGTAATACTTGTAGTTGAATAAGAATCCTAAATCCAATTTGATCTGCACGATGTAAGTGTGAAGACACGACACAATCGATAAGAAGACACGACACAATCGATAGAATATGATCTGTCATACGTACGAACGATATAGATGAAAAGAAGGATGATTCACTCACTCGATCGGCCACATCAAACGTCTGCAGATGCTTGATGAGATATTTGATCTCCATGAGGGGATCCTTCCCTCCCTTCGACTTCTTCATCACTTGTTCCAACGTGGTCAGTGCATTGGATAGACCTATTTACGTCAGTCACCTCCTCACAATGTACAGATGAAACGTTGTACCGGGCAGAGTCGATATCAGGGTGAAGTAGAAATCGAGGGCATCAGACACTTCCCTCGTGATGATTCCCTGTTGGATCAATTTGGCTGATGTGTGGCTCCACGGATGCTGATTCGAATCAGTCGATGTCACGTGCGTCACAGTCGACACACCCTGACGAATGTCGACATGGCGGTTCTGACTGCGGGCATCTTATCGTACTGCACACCACATATCTCCAATATGACATCAAACAATCTCACATGGTTGATCTACACAGTCAGGGAAATTCCGATGAGATGTCTTACCCTGATGGAGCATCTTCCCAAGTTCCAATGGAGATTCAACGAATCGATCATCTGAACGACCGTCTTGATGACTTCGGCATCGTTGACCATGGTGGCTGACATCGATGGAGTGACCGGGCTGATGATGTCGAAATCGAGCTCGTGCAGTTCCTTTGGCTTCCCCGCGCCGTGTTTTCTGTCGATGTGAGAAGACGCATCGTCGATGTGAATCACCGGAAGACTCTGGCGTGATGATATCGCCTAAGATTTGTGATGCGATTACGAGCCACGAGTCTCGCAAAGGGTAAGGTGAGGTCGTAGCTGAGGCTGAGGAGGGTTCCGGTGTCGTCCATCAGCATGGCCACGTGATTCTGACTCTGGATGTCGTTCTGTGGTGGTGAGTGGTGGATGTGATTGGATTTCACCTTTGGAATCAAGACGGGGGTCTGTACGTTCATGGCGCCGTGTCTCTTGCACACTTTGACCAGTTGTTCGATGATGGTCTCTCGTAAAGAACAGTCTGTAGCTGCGAATGCCGTTCCCTGATCTTCATTCAGATGGATGATGATAAGACATAGAAGAGAGATAAGAAGAGAGATAAGAAGAAAGAAGAGAAGAGAGAAGAGAGAGAAGAGAGAAGAGAGAGAAGAGAGAAGAGAGAGAAGAGAGAAGAGAGAAGAGAGAAGAGAGAGAAGAGAGAAGAGAGAAGAGAGAAGAGAGAGAAGAGAGAGATAAGAAGAGAGAAGAGAGGGAAGAAGAGAGAAGAGAGAGAGAGAGAAAGAGAGAATACCATGTGATAATCATAATGATGATCGGAATGCTTATCCGGCTTGACCGAGAACAACAGATCTACGACGGTAGAGTGAAGTGTAGTGTTTGCATTCGTAATCGATTTCATGGCATTCTTCAGCAGTTCTTCTTCCTATCCACTCGTCATTCTCCTCTCACACATTATATCTCTTGTGAAACAAACTACACATTGCCAATTCTCGTAACGAAGACGAGAAGATGAGCATACTCACCACTACGGAGGGAAGATGACCCGAATTGAGAAATTGATGGGCGGTGGGTCTCTCTGTGGGCTCAGTAGCCAAGAGTAATTTGATCACTTCCGCTTCGTGCGTGTGGTTCTTCTCGAAATTTCGAGGGAAAGTCAACGTGTTTCTCAGGGCGTTGAGCGTCTACAACGATGTGAGTGACGTTCATTTTCGGACATCTTCTCACGAGAACTCTCTCCATGCCCGTGGAGAAGGAATAACACATTTCAAAGAAGATGATCCCCAGGCTGTACACGTCCACCTTCTGATCGTATTCCCTCCTGCTCTCCTGCTCCGGACTCTGTACGTGTGTCGGATGATGTGTGATGACGTGTGATGACGTCATCACTCACGGTGTAGAAGGGTGTGCCGACCCCACTGGTGATCTCGTGGTGACCACTTAGATTCGGTGGAAATTCCATGGAACTTCGAAGAGGGATACCTCTCGTCTCTTCTGTGGCTAGACCGAAATCTCCGATCTTGACGTTTCCGTCTTCGTCTAAGAAGATATTGCTCGGTTTTAAATCTATTTATTTACTCCGTCAGAGGATGATGTGTGATGATGTATGATGAATGGATGATGTGTGGATGATGCACGATGATAGATCACTCGATGTGATGCCATGTCTATTGATGATCTTCACCTCTGTGGATGATTCCCTGCGAATGAACGTGATTCAAACCCTCCACCTATACACGTTGAGAGGACGTACGATCCACTTTTCATCTCACGATCTGTCTGAGTAACCTCCACCTCTCTTCATCATCCAACACCCCTTCGTCAATCAACTGCTGTCATTCAACATCTCACGCCTAAGACAGTCTCACCTGTCTCAAGGTGTGCTTCGTACAGTATTCCATCTGTATGTACAATATTGTCCTCCTTTCTCTCCCTGGTGAATGTACCTACGCTCGTTCTCTATCTACTCCAATACGTCTGATGGATTGAAACTCACGCTAGTGGTCATCGGTGAAGTCTCGAAATCATCTTCGTCATCCAGATTGCCCCCCATCTGTGATTCGAAGAGAATGCTGTTGTTCGTCTCTTCTCCCAAGAGACTGAACTGATTTCGATTGGTTCCACGCCTCGAATTGTTTCCTCCCCTGGACGAGAACCAGTCTTCTTCATCTGATGACGCCGTGTATTCTTCTTCGTCCATTTCCTCTGCAGGCAGTCAGCGTCTGTCGGTCTACATACACGATGCTGTCGTGTCATCCATTTGAAAACGTATCGTTACCGTTTCCCTCGATCCAAGCTTGGAAATACCGCACGACGTACTGGTGATTCAATCGAGAGAGTGTGGTCACCTCCCTCACCATCTTCGGTAGCGATTGATCTCTCGCATTCAATCGCACCTACATCGTCATTCTCTTCCTCTCTTATCCTTCACCTTCTTGATGGCATAATACCTCTCGTCTAATTTGTTCCTCGCTTTCACGACTACACCGAATCCTCCGCTGATTCATGTGTGAGAGACATTCAGAAGGGAGACGCCTTACCTTCCAAGTTCGGCGAGCTCTTCAAAATCGTTGCGATATCTTGATGATGTGACTCTCGGTTCAATGAAACCATCACTGGACTCGAACATCTGTCCTCTCCTCAATTCAAATCGAGAAAACACATCATGATGTGATGATCGATGGATGATGCGATGACCATGTGTTGATGTCATGTGTGTTGATGTTTGTACATATGAGGTGAAACTCACGACTTCAGTTGGATCTAGATCGTCATCTGTTCTTGTGGTGTGATCAGATCGTCTGATCGATGGAGGTGGCGTGGGAGCAGGACTCAGTGGAATCAAATCCCTGTCCGCCATAGATAAATCCCTCACGAATCGATGTTGTAACAATTCACTCGCGCTGTCTTCTCTGTTCACCATTAACTTGACGCATGCAATGGAATGCGAGAATCAAATTGAATTTGTAAACTCACTTTCTCAGACAGGCCTCGATGAAATCTCTCGCCATGTGGGACAGACCGTTGGGAATGGTAGTTTTACCACCGGATAAATCTGTTTCATTCAGATCTTCATCTATCCAATCTTCCCACAGATCAAGCATTTCCCCAGATCTGCGATGTCCATCTTCCTGTCGTTCGAGTCAGATATAACGAATCTCAGATCTCTCTTGATCGCAGAGGAGACAGAAGAGATGAATTCGATGGATCTCACTGATCGAATTCGACGTTGGGATCTGATTCACTGGGGCGATAAGTCGTCGTCCAATATTGTATCGTCTTGGTCGGTTGTGCGTTCTGCACATCTGATTGCGATCAACTCTTCTTATTCCATCATCATCTCAACCTTGTAACATTCTCATGATGGAGTAGTCCGTCAATCGAACATATCCAGCTTCCGGGTCCAACAATATATTCGATATCTTCAGATCTGCTCCACATCATTATCTCATCATCATCACATCATCACCTCCGTGAGCTAGACCGTGGACGTGTAGGTGTTGCAATGCCGTCAATATCTGGATGGCATACTTTCCCAGGACGGGCTCGCTGAACACACCGGTTTTCATCAGAATCGAAATGCATCCCCCCGTGATATGTCTGCATCGATCAGCATCACATCGAGACGTTGAGATGATCACTCGGAGAAGATTCGTAAGATGACGTTTCCATCAGATTCCTCCATCTCTGTGCCCAGTATGGGAACTAAATTGGGCTGTTTCTCCATCTTCCGAACGAGGTCGATGTGGTGGATGACGGATAAGACCTCGTAGAGTTATTTCTCTCTTGTCTCGTTGTAGATTACCTTCTCCTTCACGTCGGGGGTAGATGTACTGTAGCTGATCTCCTTGACGACCATTCGCTTACCGTTGTCGATGTTTTTGGCAGAGTAAGTACAGCCCATGGTACCAAGGCCGAGATCTTGCAGGCGGTTCCATCTGTACATCTGAGTTCTCCTCGAGATTTCGACTCGTCACGAAGATGTCACGATGATGTCATGATGATGTCGCAGATATGTCCCAGCACCTGATGGTGGAAGAGGGTAATGGTGTTGGAATGCTCAGATCCGTAGAACTTCCCAATTTGAAATCTACTGGTTTGTAGTCCACTTCTGCGTTACCCTCCTCCTCTTCTGAACTGTACTGCACGATGTCATCCATATCATCCATATCCATCGATGATCCACCTCTTCCTCTTCCAACGTGATTCCCATAGACTTCTGTCTCTCCATCTCAGTCTCGATTCTGCCTCTCAATTCGACGTCTCCTTTGTCTTCCTTCTTCTTATCTTCCACGTGGCCCTTCATCTCGTGAGTTGAAGAATGAAGGAGACGACTCACCACTGGATTCGTCTTGTTCTGTTCCTGCTGTCGCTTGACCATCTTGTCGTAGAAAGACATGGGCTGGTTGTTTCGTTCGATGAGGTACTCTTGGATGTGGTTGGCGATGTCCCATATCATCACTTGTCCAGTCAATTCTACGATCTGAGATCGATTAGATATACAGGAGTGATGTCATGTGACGATGTACCCTCTTGTTAACCATGTTCTGTAATTCAGACAGAGACTCGTTGCTGAGGCCTCGCACTTTCTCGATCTTGAGATTGGGAGGCACTTGTGGATATCCTGGACTAAACCGAATGTGCAGATCAACAGCACAGTAATTGATTCCACGCGAATTGTTCTCGTCCGATCCATCGGTCTGTTGGTGATACTGATTACCCGAAAGACTATCTCCAAACGATTTAGGTACGAGTCGTATACGATAAGAAGGAACGTTGCTCCAATGTGTCCCCGGTTCATCTTCCCTGAAGTTATCCTGTTCTCTTCAGACAAAGTCGATATGATCGTGTACCTCAAAGATGGCCTGCAGGGCGAGCAACTCTTCGGATTGCTCGACTGAGGCCATCGTTAGATCTTTATATTTATATTGTGAATCTGATTCTCTGTTTCCGCTTTCAGAATGTGAGGGTGATGTGATGATGTCCGTTCCGAGCACATCAATCGATCCACAGCGACGAGGACAAGAATTTATATCCAATCCATCTTCTTCATCTTAGATGGCAGCCACACTTGAGAGAGATACGAGACAGAGATGGAAGCCAGGGATTGGATCTCGGCTTTAACTCCATTTTCCAACATCCACACTACCTCATTCCTGTACGATATCCTCAATCCAAACGTGATTCGAATATTATACCTCCAGGAAGGTTTGTTCTTTAAGATGTCCCATTCTAACATGTTCTCCAACATCCTCTTGTCGTGCTTAGTGATGGAGATCAGGGCAGATCTGTTCATCCATTCAGAGTCTCCGATTTGAGATCATCTCGTTCACTCACTTTGGAACATCATGTTCCGTCAGATCATTCGAGCGGATACCCAACCATCGTACAGAGGGAACAGCCAAGTGAGAGTCGTATGACATCTTTCTAGAACCACCGCTGTAGACCGTCATGATCTGTATACCACTCTGCATGGACAGGTCAATCATCGAGATGTCCTCCATCTTCTCACAGGATCGAAGTCCATGATGCCAAATATGGGCAAATTCATCTGTTCCATTCTCTTGAGGAACAGACGTGTGGACACATCAGGAAAACCTTTCCCCGTGACCAAAATGCACCCACACGTTTCGTGCACTCCTTCGCTCACCACTGCGACGCATGAGTGAAAGAGATGAATTGATGATCACTCTTGATGAACGTGGCATCCTTTTCGATCAATAGAACGTAGCGTGCGTTGGTCTTGAGGTCTCGTATGTGCTCTATGTTCGGGGGAATGGTCTGTCCCTACTCTGTATCAGACGTGTGATCTCATTCGAACCGTCTTCGTGATCGTCACCTCTTTGTGGAAGGAAGAACAGTCGATGAGACGACCATCGTCCGTGAATGACACATCGCCACACACTCTACCCTTGCGAGAGGCGTACTGGAATCAGTGTGAAGGATTGAGATGATGTAGATGATTCACGATGTTCAACGAGTTCCTAGGGACACAGAGGCAAGCTGCGACGTCTTCCACGGCTGAATCGGTGAGTTTCTGATTCCCAAAGAATCCAGCCCAAGTGTAGTAAGTGTCTCTGTGGGTCGTGGGTCTGCTGTGTGCACGTGTGATCACCTCTTCGTTGCATGCTTTCCTTTCATCACAAGTTCATGTGATGTGTCGAGCACACGAGCCATGGCCGCTGAATAGACGTGAGATGGATCCTCTCTCCCTGTCTCTCACCAAACTTCTTAGCCGACCGAAATGAATTAAATTCTATTCTTCTCTTGCCCTCTTTCCTTGCAACTAATCTTTCCGTCTCTTCCTCAAAGAGGACATCTCTCGAGTTCGTGGAGAGGAGCTCGAAGTGTGCTTTTGGGACGTCTCTCAATATCTATCTCTTATCTCATCAGATGATCTCAAGATGGTCTCCACCTGGAGTACTACGAGATGAATTCTGTTCAAGACGTGTTCTCTTTGATCTAACATGCATCAAACGCTGAGTCTCTTCGTCTTCTCACCCTTCTGCTCTCGTTCCTCACTCATACCCCCATCAATTATAATTCTAGAAAAAAATATCCAGTTCATTGTAGATGGACAATAAATGACCCCGAAAAGAGATGATTTATTTAGATCTCCATAGCCTCCACGCCACTCTCGATCACATCCACACGCTGACGAACAGGTGTCGTCTTTGTCTCCATGACAGCTGCATCGACTCAGTCATGCACACCCACTCGAATCAAACTCACTGGTCGTGCCCCTGGGGAAGTTGTATTGTCGAGTGTACGGCCTGCCGTTTGGCTTCTCGTAGTTTCTGAGGACGTCCACCTTGTCTTTGGTGATGACGGTGATGTCGACGTTGCTGCCTGAGCCGAGATCATTGAAGATACCGGCAGAGATAGCCTTATGTACAAGCTTGATGCCTTCTTCTATGGAGAGATTCGGCTTATATTCTGCCTCGAAGATGGACATGGCAGCGAGAGAACCTGAACCCATGGTGACGAAGGGAAGACCGTCGGTGGATCCGTGAGGGTAAACTGTGTACAATGAAGGTCCGGTGATGTCGACTCCTGATTCGAATCAGGGGCTGGTGCGATGTGAGACGATGTCACCTCCCAAGATGAGAGCGGCAGATACGTGACCCTGGTACTTGAATAAGTACTGACGCAGAAGAGTGAGAGCGGTGGCAACACGGCTCTGTCTCGCGGTGTTCAATCTGTGTAATTCTAATTGAGAACTGACGAGACCAGTGGTGTTTTCTGTGTCAGCGGAAGTTCCGGCTCCACAGCAGTAGATGTTGGGGGCGATGTAATGGATCTTCTCACAGTTCTTGTCACAAACCAAAGAACCAGAAGTGGCACGCGTATCTGCGCCTAATACGACGGCGTCCTATTTCACATGAATTTGTGATGATATGTATCATTCATTACCTTGCAGACAATACCGACGATTGTTGTTCCCGTCTTCTTTGTCTTTGGTACTTTTGTTCCAGCTTGTTGAATGTATTCGTTTCTGTGATGTGTGAGTCAACAGCTGCAGATCAATGGACGCCACATTACCTGCTGACCAAATCAAAGTTGAAGCCTCCCTTGGGGATACATGATGCAATAGGTGCTTCCATTTGTTCTTCTTGATGATGTCTGAGGACGAATGCAACGATCTCTTTTGCACGTCGAATGACGTATGCACGTGTAAATCGAAATATTGGGACATTTTTCTTCCTTTTATTGTCCCTCACCCCTCTTCAGAACCAACGTAAGACACTCCTGCCAGCTCGACTTCTTAGTATACTTGATTGTGCCAACGAGTGCATTAACGATCGATGATGATGTTCACCAAGTCTTATCACGACTTTCTCTTATCATGTCGTCGTTATGTCGAAGACAAAAGCAGAGGTCCTGCAGATGGTTCAGCATAAGCCCAATCATTCTATCATCATCGCTGAATCGCAGAAACAATAAAAGTCAACGAAGCACACAAATAAATTCAGAAAGAGATCGCATCACAAGCACGAAACAACAAAGATGGGAGGAGAAGAGTATATGGCTCAAGCCGACAAGAAGCTGAAATCATTCGGCTGGTTTTCTGGAGACCAGAAGTTTGAAGACGCAGCTGAGCTCTACACGAAAGCAGCCAATCAATTCAAAAACAACAAGCAGTGTGAGTGTCCATATTATTCACCATTTTGGATGGGACTGATGTTCATACAGGGGACCAAGCAGCCAATGCTTTCTGCCGGTCTGCAGAATGCCACGCCAAATTGGGCTCAAAGCACGAGACAGCCACAGACTATATCAGCGCTGGTACTTGCTATTCCAAAACAAATGTGAATGGTGGGCATTTGAGGATTTCAGGATCAGCGATTAACTCTCTATAGAGGCAGTTAACTGTATTACCAACGCCGTCCAATTGTATGTCGACGAGGGAAGGTGAAGTCAGCCACCAACATTCTTTGTCGATTCACACCACACAGATTCTCAATCGCAGCCAAGCACCAAAAGGAGATTGGGGAGATGTACGAAAAAGCGAACGAAATCGAAAAGGCAGTTGAGGCATTCCAGAAGGCCGCCGACTTTTACGATGGAGAAAACACCACCAGGTACGATCTAATCGACCATCTTCCACCTCTGACCTCTACAGTGCCGCCAACGGTTGTCTTCTCAAAGTCGCCGAGATGTCGGCCAAGCTGTCCAACTACGAGAGAGCCATCGGCATCTACGAAGAGGTCGGAAAGAAGTCATTGGACAACAACCTCACCAAGTGGAGCGTCAAAGACTACCTCTTCCGAGGCATGCTGTGTCGCCTCTGCACCACGGTCCGTCCAACATCCATCTCCATCTTCTGATTGTCCATCAGGATCTCGTGTCGAGCAAGAAGGCTATCGATCGATACAAGGACTTGGACGTGTCCTTCCCATCATCAAGAGAGTGCAAGTTCCTCGAGCAGATCCTGGCTGCCGTGGAGAACTACGACAAGGAAGCTTTCACACAAGCCGTGGTGGATTATGACTCCATCTCTAAGCTCGACCAGTGGAAGACAACCATGCTGCTGCGCATCAAGAACGGCATCGCCAGTGCCGAAGATGAGGACCTCGCTTGAGGGGTGTCTATGAATGAAACGAGTTGATAGCTTCTCATCGTCTTCTCTTGACGTGACGTGTGTGATGGAGTTGTGATTCTGTGAGGAGTAAGGATGAGAGGATGAGGGATTGTGGGTTATCTGTGTGAAGATTGCATCTGGAGGCTTATCTTCGTGAATGCAATAGTTTCACCCAAAAATTATTGGCCAATTGATTCGGTTTTTCCGGTTGGTAGTCAAATGGTGCATTGAGAAGTGATCACTTCTGCTGGAATATGCACGACAAAAAAATTAGTGATCCAAATGCGTGGACACCAACCAGAAAAACCAAATCAATTCTCCTTGTAAACTAAAAAATCAAACACATCACATCAGCATGCAACACATCCCGGACGAATTGTGGACAAACGTGTTCGATTTCTTACCCACACCTGATCTTTGTTCCCCTTGCTTCACTTCTACGACTTTCCTTGATGCCGCTCGTCACATCATCAACAACCGCATCTCTGACAGCAGCAACTGGTGGCGTCATAGGAAGCAATTACCAGTGCACAGCAAAGACGTCATCCAGTGGTGGTTGTCTACCATCAGAGAGCCCACAAGATTAGAAGTGATGGAGGTGATCCAACGAGATGTTGTAGAAGCGCTCCACCTTCTGGGCTGGAGCGACGAACACCTCTCCTCTCGTCACCGACTACTCACTCGCGAGGATGAGGACGAACGAGGATGGTGCTGGAAAGACATTCTAGAAGAAGCCACGATCAGAGGCAGCAAGAAGACAATCAGCATTCTCCATGCGAGAGAGGAGACGATAGACGATGAGGAGCAATGGTTGAGTTCTTCCGATCGTCTCGGACGAACAGGAAATTTGGAGATGATTCGATGGGCTCTCAACGATGCCGTGGACGGTCTTCCTAATTTCGATTGGTGTGATCTCGATCCTGACCAGTTGCATTCCCTCGCATGGGAGGCATCAAAAAGTGGACACAGCCACGTCATCGTTTGGCTCAAGCAGAGAGGACTCATCGACGAGGAGATCGGCACTGCGATGTGAGTCGATGATGGAAGGTGTGGAAGCTGACGGAGGAAGGTACGGAGGAGCAGGAGAGGGAGGGAGAATGGACATGCTCATGTGGTTGGTGAGTTGTCTGTGGATTAGGAAGAGGGCTGACAGAGACAAAGGAAGAGAGTGAGATCCCGTGTGAATTTGAAGATCTTAGTTTGTTCGAATTCATTGGATCGTTATCCGCCCTCGAATGGGCCAAAAAGGTAATTATATGGAAGAGATGCAAGATAGGATGATTCTGATCGCTTTATAGCACGATGTCGAGAATAAATCTCCTTACCCAACCATCTACGAGTCAGCTCTGGAAGGTGGCTGTACTGATGTGAGATGCACGCGACGTGTTGAAATTCACTTTGTGTTAAGAGAAGCAGGTGATGAGATATTGCTTCGAAAATCGAGAAGGTCTGCCCGAGACTGAGATCATCGAAAGTTATCCGATGCATAATGATTGTCTTTCTTACGAGGTAGAGTCGATTGGAACGATTGAAAGTTCCAAACAAATGATCATCTCAGGCCATTCAATTGGCAATCGACCACAAGTTGATCACAAAAGACAGTGCGGTACTTATGCAAGAAAACTCTACGATGGACTTGTCCTTCCTCCAATGGATGCACGACAGGGGCACTCTCAATGCAGATTTGTGTGTTATCGGCGATGACGGCATCTACTGATCATCGATAGTGTAGAAGAGGCAGCGAGTCGCGATCACCTCGGCATCTTACAATGGGCAGTCGAGAAGGGTTATTCCTTCGATCGACAGTCGATGAACATCGCCATGCATTGTGGATCACCCGATCTGTTGGAGTGGCTCATAGAGAGTGAGGGTGAAGGTGAAAGTGTGGATGTTGATGGTACGACAGAATACGATGTGAAGGAAGAGCAGATGTACGAGAAGATCGTTGAGAGATCTTCCGACCAGTACGAAAATCCTAGGCCATTCAATCTATTGGGACTAGAATGGTTGTTGCAGAGAAAGTGGAAGAAGAGTGAAGAAGAGGTGCGGAGGTGCATCGAGAGAGTGTGCACGGGATATCGATCGAAAAAGTGGATCACACCGCTTTGGGAGGAGGGAGAGGACAAGAGAATGGATGACAAGAAAGGAAAGAAGCGAAGCTCGAAGAAGATAAGAAGTGAATGAAAGAACATCATCACCTGCTCTTGTGTGGAGACACTATTCACTTCAACATGTCTTGAGTCTACCCTCCACAGAATGACCGTTCTGCTCGAGTTTCGTTACTTCTGGTTCGCATTCGCAGGTGCGAAACGCGAGAGGTAGAAAACTAACAGAAACGATCACCAACCAAGTTGATCCGCAGACTCTCGCCCTCAAAACGATCTTTTTCTAAAAGATCTCAAGACGACCAACAACAAGAGAGACGTTCTCGCTGCCAACCTTAGGAGACTCACCGATGAAGAGGCCGATGGCCCAAACAAGGTGGCCACTGCTGCATGGATTACCACAGCTTCTGAGAGAGAATTGAATGGCTGGCTTACATTTTCTAAACAGGCATTCATTGACGCCGTAAAGGCGAAAGGACCCACAACCCAGGCCAGTGGTGAGTCGATTTTGATGTTCTTGATGTCGTCGTAAATAACATGTTTAAAAATGGTATCATTGAAATCAGGTATCAAACAGAGGATGGAGCAGGCAGCACAGGAATTTCCAATCATTTATTCTCGTCGACTTGCTGCAGTGAGCCCGTTCTTCTTCCTGGAACCCTTCCAGCAAGCCATCTTCTACACTGCAACATTCAACGCCTTCCTCATAATAACCTTCTTTGCAACCAGGCGCGCGATACTGGCTTCGTAAATTCTCTACCGCAACAGAGGAGGAGGCATTAGGCTCTGGCGAATCAGACTCAACCAGCCCACGGCAAACCCAAGCTCCGTGGAAAAGGACCTTTGTACCTGGTCCGCAGCTAGCTTCTATGGCCGTGGAGCGGCGCTTGCCTACATCGCAACGTTCATCGGGGTCAGAACCCCCGAGTACTTCCGCAGGAGTCGTCTCACAAAGACTGCCAACACCGTGTCCAAGACCACTGACGCTACAACCAAGTGCTGATACTGCAACTAAGGCCACTGGCACCACAACAAAGGCCGTCGACACTGCAACGAAGACTGTCAACGCCACAACAAAGGCGATTGACACTGCCACACCTCCCACTAGTATATCCTCCAATCTATTTTATATTGTTGGATGCTGTCCAGCGTGTGGTTGCATTGTTTGGCATGCAGCGGCCTGTGTGTGCTGTGTGTTTCTATTTGGGATTGTTTTAGAGTATGTCCACAGTACACCACACCTACAACAAGCTTATAAATATCAGTAAAGTGATTTCAAGGTAAGAAGAGAGGCGTGTGAGCAGACACAGATGGAAATACAAAGCACCAGGATGGCCACTGTGTGGCAAGGCTACTATTATTTAGTGTGCAGTGTTTTCCACCCAGTCTGTACAAAGCATACTCTGAGCACAAAAGCTTACAAATATTATGCAGAGAATTTACAAATTGATCACAGGAAGCAAACATCCAGTGTGTGGTGAGTTGTAGATAAATCCGCTATTACACATGAAAGGAGATGGTAACAAATCATTTATAAAAAGGAATAGAGGACGGGAGCTAACATGAGACCATGAAACATGGCCAAGAGGAAGACAGAGAAGAAAAACTTGAACATGATTCGCAACAGTTCGTGGGAAGCGAATCCCAGGACACTGACACCAATGAAGCTCGTGAGACTGGCACTGAACACACTCGGTCCTCTACTCGTGTTCAGCACTATCTTCACATGTCTCTTCTCACATCTTGCTGAGACCACTGATGATGGCATCGTATCTCAGATTCATCGGCTGTGGCTCATCTTCCTCCAGACGATCGAGAGCCCTCCTGTATTCCGTGTGAATGGAGTGTCCAACGTGAGTGCAAGCGTCCACTGCCAATCCCAAATTGAGAAGGAGAACGGTGAGGGTCATGTTGTTCAGCCCGATGTTCCACAGCCACATCATCCCCAGTAGATCTGCGTACCATTCAGAACGAAAGAGAAGCGGAAAGTATCACCCAACATCGTGGCAAAGAGAGATACGACGACTAGAATGGATATCTTGATGTCACCCAAGAAGAAAAAGGTGAACAAGAAGATGCATGCTGGACGATGATGAGATCAGATGAGATCAGATGATCAGATGATCAGATGATCAGATGATCAGATGATCAGATGATCAGATGATCAGATGAGAGATCACCCGCGACAGCCGAATAGCTCTTGACATTGTTCTTCACCATGCCAACGTACTGTTCCCAGTACAGATACCTCATAGAGTACGGATAGATCTGTACATCAGCATAAGCTCTGCACTGTCTTCGAGTCGTTATCATTGCCTCCGCCTTCTCTGTGTCAGTGTCCAGCGTGATGTGCTTTCCCTGCATTCTCGCCGCCTTGATCGTTCCTGTTTTCACATCATCATCCACACTTGGTCTCTGTCTCACCGAATTGGAAGATGATATCGTCGATGTACTTGTACCCCCCTCTTGGATCAGCCAGGAACAGATAGAGGTAGATGTAAAAGTCTTTCTCCGTCGTGGGACGTCCTTCTTCTGTGACTGTGATGTTGTCGATGCTCTCCACATACATCTCGATCAGATTCTCGATGAAATTTGCGCTACCTGAAACATTCAGTTCGTGATGATACATGGTGAGATGGAATGACCTGGAGGTAAAAGTTGACGACTCTGTCTCAACATCGCTTCAAAGTCCTTCAGATCGGGTAGAGGCTTCTTCACGTACTCTAAGTAGTCACACATCCAACAGGAGATGGTACCGACGATGTAAGGTGACGATGTCATCTTCGATACGTCAGTGAGAGCAACACGGATGACTCACGTTACGGTGGAAGTAGATCAATTGATCTTGCACGGCTGGCTTGTGATAATCTGCGGGACCGCTGACGAAATCAACGGCGTCTTCTAAGCCTTTAAAGTATCTGGAGAGATAAGATGGACGTTAGCACGGTGAACCCACTCGTCCACTTTGATCGTGAAGGGAAGGATGTACGTATCGTGAGGTAGTACATCGGCGTCTGTCAATCCACCCTCCTGTGGGGGATTTAGCACCGATAGTGATGACTCCATTCACCAATTGTGTGGTACCGTAGATAGAAACGGAGGCAAGAGCGATGGCCAATAGGATCTATGTTACATCAATGATGAAATCGAATCGTATGACATCGTCCTTCTGATGAGAGCTACGAAGATGATGTGACGTCGATGTACTCGATAGATGATGGATGGATCACCATAACGATGCGAGTGACACGATGGAGGAGGAAGGGTCCGAAATATCTCCTGACGAACCATTCTCCCATCGACTGTGGTGTCTCTTGGGTCATCTCTTGCATCTCTTCCTCGTTCATCCTCTCGTACTGATCTGCCCTCTTGATGCAAGGCACACAATCGAATCTGTTCTGCTCTGCCCTCCTCTCGTTGATGGCCAGTAAAGCCACGAAGAGTGTCATCTGATAGATGAAATCGATCAACACCGCCACCGCATTGAAGAGACAGAATCCAGATATGCCCGGAAGTGGACTGGTTGATCCTGCGATGAACGCGATGAAGTCTGTCGATTCGAATTTGCATTTCGTGTGGATGGAGAGACTCACTTGTTAGTGAAGTGAGGGTGATGGATGAGCCAACTTGAGACAAAGCGGTGGAGATCCTCTGCTCGTGATGTCCCCTGGGGAGTCTCTCGTAAGCGCTCATCAATATGAACTGTTGATATCAATCGACGATGACGTGGATCACATCACGATGTCATCCGTTCCGATGCTTAAGATGAGGAAGGGCATGACCAATACGGCGGAGGAGAAGGTGGCATTCAACCAGCCACAGATTCCAAAGGAAGTGATGATGGCCAACAAGATACCCACCACACCACAGAATCCTATTTGAATCAGATGTAAGAGGGAGAGAATGGATCACCCAGTGTGACTTTGGATCGAATCAAATTGATGCGAAAGAGTGCGAAGGAGATGTAAGCCACCATGAGAGAGAATGTGATGACAAAGAGTGGGATGTCGTTCTTCGTTCCTCTCTGTACTTCCTGTGCTTGACTCACCTGTTCTTCGTTACAAACTTATTTTTATCTCTCTCCTACACGATTACATTCGACATGGATGATTCAACGATGTTCATCATTAAACGAAAGACATTTAACTTACGGGAGCTCTTCGATAGACTGTAAAGTGAGCCGATTCAAATCGACCCAAGACATTGACAAAGTGGGTCTCCCACAGATCAGCCTTCTCTTTCGTCCCCTCGTTGTTCTTGATGAGATAAGCGAAAGCCATGGCAGACGCCCGGACGATAAGTTGTCCAGTCACATTGTAACCTCCCAATAAACTCGTGCTCGGTATCTGATCGGTGTGTCACGATCATCACGTCGTGGAGATCCATCACCTGAAACGGTGTATTGTCCACTCTCGATACTGTGGCGTGGATGTCTCTGTCCATCTGGATCTCACTTTCCTTCTCTCCCCACAACCTCAAGATCGAACTGATCGATCAGTCGTTACATACAATGGCGAAACACACCTCTGCATGCATGGAGCGGAGGGATAGGGTTTGAAACACAGGTCAGAGTAGGTGAAGTTCTCTCCGGACGGGGTCTGCAGCACGATGGAAGATGCGAGCTGATGGAGTCGAAGGGCGTCGAGAAGGAAATCCGTGTATAGAATGTCCTTTCCCTCAGGTTTTCCTACCAGTATGCCCATGGAGAGACGGAAATCACCAAAGTTGGAAACGTGATCATTTCGATCGTGGCTGGGATTAACGTCACATCGTAATTATTTGGTGGGTGTGATGGTATAGACTCACACTGCTTCTGATCCTACAGGGATCCACACTTTCTCGATCGGTTCTGTGAAATCTAATCTTGTGATCCCTACAGCACTGACGGCTGTGATGATGAAACAGACGAAGAGGATGAGCCAGGGTCGTGTCGCACAGAAGAGTCCGAGGTGGGAGTAGAAAGTGGACAGTTTGGACTCGATTGCATCGTGGCACAAATGGAAGAATAAAGCCGTCTTATGGGCAACTGAACGAATTGTCATTCGGTCTCAATCATCCAGATGTGACAGAATGAGGCCGACAAATTTAATCCTCTAAAAGAACTTTAAATCCCAAACAGGGGGTGACCGATCACCCGCACTGCGGAATGAAGCCAACTGTTCGTTGGTGCCGCGGTCACCTCCGTGGCGTCTTCAATGATATCACTTCGTTGTTCGTCGACGAAATCTATCTATAAAGCCAATACAAACCGTGAGACGGCAAGTTCGCTAATGAATAAGTCTGATTGTTTGTTGTGAAGCATCTTGAAGGTGGATGTCCACAGTGGATTGAAGTAAGCTATCACTACGGGCGTCAATTCTAGAGTTCTCTCGGAGGTTTCGGGGTGAAATCTGTCCAAAAGCAGTTTTACTCCAGTTTTCCATAGATGCCACAGACAAACGAAAAAACATCTTTCATACACAAACCACACCAGCCCACGTGCCACGCACCAACCACAGCCGTATTTAAGGTAAGAGATTTAGTTATATCCATGTTTGTTCAATCCGCTATCGCAGCCCAAACACCAACACGTATCAATGTCTGTTTTGAATGTTCTCGATCCCCTCTCAAAGCAACAAGCCGTTCTCAAAGCTGAAGCCGAGAAGCACATCCTCACAGAGGTCCACGACCGAGTGATTCATCAAGAGCAGACGATTCGCATGCACGATGTCCAAGAGGAGATTAAGAGACTCCCTCACGAAGAAGCAAAGTTCAGAGCCCAAGAAGAACTGCTGAGAACACAGAATGCCAAGAGCTCTGAACAAGCATACAAGGAAGAACAAGCCCTCCGTGCCGCAGAGAACACAAGAAACAACACACTCGAGGAGCTCTCTCGTAAGACCAGCTCAAAGGAGGCCGATCGTCTGATGGTGAGTTTTACATTCCATCCATCTGGATCTAACATTTTAAAGGACGAGGAGAGAAAGGAGAGATTAGCTCAAGAAGTGCGAACACACGCACAAGAGGAACTGCTCCGCACAAAGAATGCAGAGCTGGCCTCTCGCCTCTCCGACGAGGAGCTCGCCAGAGCCGTCGAAGCCGACAGACGTGCTCACATCCACGAGGACATGTCCAGAAAGATGTCCGCCAGAGAGGCTTCCCACCTCGAAGACCAAGAACAAGCCGAGAGAGTCGCCGCCGTACGCCGTAACTCCATCAACGAGGAGATCGCCCACAAGAGTGCCGCAAAGGAAGCAGGCAGAATGGAAGACGCCGAGCAGAAGGAGAGAATACTGAGAGATCAGACTCACTTTGCGGCCCAGGAGGAGCTGCTGAGAAAGACGGGAGGAAAGGAAGTCGTCAAGGCCCAGGAAGAGGAGAGAAAGGAGCAGATCCTCCGCAACGAGACACACTACACCGCCCAGGAGGAGCTGCTGAGAAAGGTGGCAGGAAAGGAAGCCGTTGCCTCTTACACCGTCGGTCAGCAGGAGAATCTCCAGGTGCGATGCTGACAAAGAAGAGCGAACGTGACTGTCTGCAGGCACCCAGGCTGACACCCAGAGAGGACGAAGCTCATGCGAAGGTGCAAGAGCAGTTCATCAGCACCTGGTCCAAGGCAGAAGCAGACCGTCTCGTCAGCGAAGAGCGAACGGAGAGATTGACGGACAACAAGCACTTTGTCACCACCGAGCAACTCTTACACCACCAGAACGGAAAGCTCGCCGGACAACTCGAAGACCAAGAACAAGCCGAGAGAATCGCCGCCGTCCGCCGTAACTCCATCAACGAGGAGATCGCCCACAAGAGTGCTGCAAAGGAAGCAGGCAGAATGGAAGATGCCGAGCAGAAGGAGAGAGTGCTGAGAGATCAGACTCACTATGCCGCACAAGAAGAGCTGCTGAGAAAGACGGGAGGAAAGGAAGTCGTCAAGGCTCAGGAAGAGGAGAGAAAGGAGAGGATCCTGAGGGAGCAGACGCACTACGCCGCCCAGGAGGAGCTGCTGAGAAAGACGGGAGCGAAGAGCGTGAACGAGCAGATGGAGATCGAGAGACAAGAGAGAATGCAGGAGGATAGAAAGGCCTCCGCTCACGAAGAGATGGTGAGAAAGCAGAACGCTCTTCAGGCGAGAAAGGCAGCCGAGGAGGAGCAGCAGAGACTCATCCAAGACCTCGAGGCCAGAGCTGCCGCCAGAGGACCCCAGCCCGTCTTCAAGTCGTAATTCATAAAGGAATGGGATAAGAAAATGTTGAAATGTGTTACAATGTAAGATTTGTTTGTATTTAGACGAAGGCCGTGATCTCGTAGGTTCGAATGGATTGAGAGGGAAGGACGTCGAGTAAGATGGTGCCCTTCACTGTCTTCTGCATCTGAGCGTACTTTTCTCCTCCCACCGTGGTGCTCCACACGTTAGCCGTGGCATTCACTTTGGAAAAGAGAGATAGATCGAAGGTGAACCTTGTGGTGTCAATCTCTTCCTCTCTCATCTCCTCACCCTGCTTGTTCCTTGTCGTTGTTGAAGCTGACGATGACCAACTTGTTCTCCTTCGCATCGTAAGCCGCTGCAGATGATCCAGAGAAGCCAGCGTTCATGATCTGCATGCCCGGACGGATGTGTCTGTCTCTCATCAGCCTCCACATGCATCTACACCTTCACCTGGTGTAGTGAGCCATCACGTAATGCTTATCACTGGGTCCAAACAGTGTCTTGTTTCCAATATCACCCCAGAACAGTCCCCAGCCCTGAATTCGTTCAATCAGGCCAACGGATACACGCAGAAGTGAAGAGATGATCTCACCTGAGCGCTGTCGATGGGTTGCCAGTAACACCAAGCAGTGGGGTGGAGAGACAACAGATCCATGTTCAGAGCGGCAGCCATGGACATACCCGATCCATCACCGTCTCCATACTCTGTGTTCCACAGCTTCTTCCCATTCACCGCATTGTACAATGCTCCTCTGTCACCTCCCATCTGTTCCTGTCACTCTCCTCTCCTCCGAATCACTCACGTATTGATATCCATGCACGTTCACTCTTCCCACCATCTCTTGTACCTGACATCATCAATGATTCTCCTCTCGTTTCCTCACATTGGATGGTGTCTGAGTCCAAGTGAAGCGAGCGTAATCGTAAGTGTTCTCGTCTGCGGCAGAGACGATGGTGTCGTTCATTCCCAAGCGGTCGAGTTGTTTTCTGAGTCGAATGATGACGTCTGCCATCTCTAATATGTCAAAGTGGCATCCTGTCTCGATTGAGTGGGAGACGATCACTCATCTCTTCACCTTCTTGGTTTCCTACGGCCAGCCAGAAATGGTTGCTCGGCTCGTTGAACGCATCGACTGAAGTGAACTCGAGGCCAAAGTTGTCCTTGAAGTATCTGAACGTCATCAGAGTGGTGCAGATGGAAGAGGAGGGTCACACCTGGCGATCGTGGCCAGGTAGATGGCGTGATCATCTCTGTGAGATTCATCCAAATTGCTCAGACCTAAGTGAGTTAATCATCTGGTGATCGATCATCGGAATTTGCACCAAAGAGACCTCCGGAGGGGTTCAAATCTTTGCACTGATGACCTTCAACGTTTCATTTGCCTCGTGTCTCTCACCTGCCACCAGACGGGAGAGTTTGAAAAGAGCTCGAAGAGGTTGGCACCTCTCTTCTTCGCCTTCAAGAGCATGTCCCTCTGATTCGCATCTCGAGTCCAGTTCCATGAGCTGCTGCTCGGGTCTTGGCTTCCCCAGTCCACCCAGAGTGCATCGATCTGCGATGGTGTCGGTTTGTATGTTCACAACACAACATCGGTTGAGATGATTACTCTGCTTACCTGTCTCTCGGGAGGAATGAGCCAAGATTCAGACATGCTCTTTCCGTCGTAAGGCTTGTGACTTGTGGCGCCAGCATTGTACCGCACGATGTTGAAACCGAGTCCTGGTAGCACCCAGCTGTCAGCTCCGTTGGTGATGTTGACCTTTTATTGTTCATTTGTTGGTGATTCATGTTGCCTCACCTGGTCCATAGTGAAGAACAGATCAGCGAAATCATCGCGATCACCAAACTGTTTTCCCCACCTAGAAGGTCAACAAGATCCGACACAGAAGAAAGATCGAAACTCACCAAGCTAAACTGGCACCCCAGCCCTCCCAGACGCCATACTGGATGGAAGGTATGATACGAACCTCGTCACAGGCACAATAGGCAACCAGACAGGAGAAGAGAAGTAACTGTGCTCCCCTCATGTCGCGTGATAAAGCGAATGCCGGGTCGGTTCGGAGAATTATCATCTACATCACGCACCAACGGTTTGTAATTTACTATTTTATTGGTCATACTATCATCACACGCGTGTGTTAGACCTTGTCTGCAGACTGAGCTCAGTGGATGTCTCTATTCGATCTGGTCTCTTCCTCGATAAGATGTGAATGACACTCAGACATAACAGGAACTCCTCCACTACAAGAGTCACTCTCCGTGTTGTACGCGATACTCACCTCTTATAGTCCAGTGTATTCCTATAAACCACCATTTGTTCTTGGCATAGAACAGATAGACGACGAGACTCACTACCACTCCAATCAGCACCAATACAATCGCCGCCATGTGGACTACGATCTACAGCGAGTCAGACACATAACGTTGATTTGTATCACTTTTCGGAGGAAGCTTCTCAGCTTGTTCAACTTTTCACTGTCTTCGATGATGGTGTACAATTTAGAGCCAAAGAAGACGGTGATGCCCACGAAGGTGAAGAGGAGGAGGAGAGCGCAGATGTCGTAGGCAACGATGGAGGGGAGATCGTTCGAGATGGCGATCCAGATGCAAGTCGGGAGGAGAAGGATGTAACTCAGAGCTACCAGAGCTCGAAAGAGGTGACGGAACCTGTTGAAAGGTGAGGAGGATGAAAGAGAGGACGGTGGTGATGGGGGTGATGGAGACGATGAGCAGTAGTAGACATATTACCTCTTGACGTGAAGACCTACTCGCGAGCGACTCGTTACCGCTAATTCGATCCTGAAGACAGTCAGATCGAATCAGAAGAGATAACAATAGACACCATACCAGTAGACACACAAGCCGAAACCTTGGAGTTTTAGTTCCATAAGATATAGATAAATTCACCTGAACTGAACCACACGATCTGAGAGAGAGTGAATAGGATCTGATAGGGTATGCGTGGTATGATCCTCCGAATCGTGTGAGGGTCGATGGCAAATGTGATCACTCTCACTGCATGAAATCAGACTCCATGGAAGACGACGGTGACTCACAGAGAGCTCCAAAGGCGACCAGACTGAGGGAATAAGATACGACGGTGTATCCGGACCAATATTTGATTCCATGTTTATAGACCTCGTAGCCCACCCAGACGATCAGCAGGAAATTGATAATGATTGTGAAGGAGGCGTAGATGTTTACGAAAGTCATGAATCTGTCGAGGTCAGAAGAGAACGGAATGGTGAATGCACCTCGGCTCGTCCCCCCACGGTGTATCGCAGATGGGACCGTCGTATTGGTAGTCACAATTGCAGCTGAACGTGTGATATATTGTTCCATTTTTATCCGTGTTCTATGGCTGTGAGAAAGATGGAGTCTCAGGTAATCACCTCTTGAACTTTACATACACCTCGATTTTGGCATGGAAGAGGACAATCGATACTCTCCGCAGATGAGAGTATAAAGAGGAGGAGGAAGATGAGAGCACTTCTCATCCTTGCCGTATTGTTGTGTCTATTCGTTGTCAACAGACCAACGTCAGACGTGTCATCTGTGAAGTTCCTTGGAGGATCTCCGAACGATATCGGCGCCTGCGGTGCTCCAACGGAGGACACAAGTGATCTCCCCATGCTCATGCACCTCCAGAGTGGATATGAAGGAAACGACATCTCATCATGAATCATCATCGTCTTGAAAGGTTCTTGCAGGTGATAACATGAATATGAAAGTGATAGTAGTACAACAAGTTTATAATTGACTCTGACCGCATCCTGTGCAAAATTTGGCCGTAGCGCTGATCATCTTCTTGCAACCTGCAATCTTGTCAGCTTCACTTTTAAGACTCTTCTATCACTCACTCTTGCACGGTTTGGTTCCCGCTGCTGGTGTTGTCTTTGGTGATGCGGCTGCTTCTCTGGTCTTTCGCTCTGCCTCTTCCTTGGCCTTTCTGTCTGACTCCTCCTTGGCCTTCCTGTCTGCCTCTTCTCTCGCTCTTCTGTCTGCCTCCTCCTTGGCCTTTCTGTCTCCCTCTGCCTTAGCCTTTGCTTCTGCCTCAGCCTTCGCTCTCTTCTCCGCTTCTTCTCTCGTCTTCCTCTCTGCTTCTTCCTTGGCTCTTCGATCCGATTCCTCCTTTGCCTTTCTATCTGATTCTTCCTTTGCCTTTCTGTCTGACTCTGCCTTGCTCTTTCGGTCAGCTTCCTCCTTGGCTCTTCTATCTGACTCTTCCTTGGCTCTTCTATCTGACTCTTCCTTGGCTCTTCTATCAGCATCCTCCTTGGACTTCTTGTCAGCGTCCGCCTTGGCTTTGGCATCTGCATCAGCCTTCTGTCTCGCATCTGCCTCTGCCTTCTGTCTCTTCTCTGACTCTTCCTTGCTCTTTCTATCTGCCTCCTCCTTCGCCTTTCTGTCTGACTCTTCCTTGCTCTTTCTGTCTGCCTCCGATTTGGCATCTGCCTTCGCCTTCCGGTCTGCTTCCTCCTTGCTCTTTCTGTCTGCTTCTTCCTTGGCTCTTCTGTCTGCTTCCTCCTTGTTCTTTCTGTCTGACTCTTCCTTGGCTCTTCTGTCCGATTCTTCCTTGTTCTTTCTGTCTGATTCTTCCTTGGCTCTTCTGTCTGACTCTTCCTTGTTCTTTCTGTCAGACTCGGCCTTTGCCTTCTTTTCGGCCTCTTCTTTCGCCTTTCTCTCAGTTTCCTCTTTCGCCTTTCTCTCAGCTTCCTCTTTCGCCTTTCTCTCAGCTTCAGCCTTGGCCTTCTTCTCGGAATCATCTTCGGATGGCTTCGGAGCGGATGTGGGGACGGGCGAGGGGGCAGCCACCTTGACGGGAGTAGGTGCTCCCGCTGCGGCCGGCTTCAACACGTCCTTCGGATTGATCGCACCCGTATTGACTGGAGCTGGTGTGACGGCGGCATCCACCTTCGGAGAGCTCTGTCTCCCATCACTCTCTCGCTCCTTCGTTTCTCTCACCTTCAGATTGGCCGCAAAATTGGGCTGAGTTGCGGAGGTCTCTCGGTTGGGCTCCGCCTGAGAGGGTGCCTTCTTCAAGACGCTGGGTCCCAGAGCGGGTGAAGAAGAGGCGGGCTCTCGGTTGGGCTCTGCCTGAGAGGGTGCCTTCTTGAGTAGATTGGGACCGGCTGGGGTGGGAGAAGAGGCGGACTCTCGGTTGGACTCCGCTTGAGAGGGTGCTCTCTTCAATAGGTTGGGACCGGCAGGGGAGGCGGAGGAAGTGGGCTCTCGGTTGACTTCGGCTTGGGAGGGAGCTCTCTTCAACAGACTGGGACCGATGGACGGACTGCTGGTGTTGGTGTTGGGTGCTGGTGGGTTAGTGGACGATGCACTACGCTTGAGTAGGGAAGGACCGAGGGAGGGAGAGGATGCTTCTCCTCCTGCTGGTTTGGGGCTAGCGGGTGATCGTTCCGTCTGTACATGGTACTTGAGATGGTGTGACGTTGATAGTATGACGCACCGCGGCTCTCAATTTGGGTACACCGTTGGCGAAGATGTTTCCTAGACCAGGGGCACCGAGCATGGGCTTACCTCCTCCCGAGCCACCGCCTGAACCGCCAGCAGGTGCAGGTGAGTCCGGTCGATCCTCTACGGAGAGTGAGCTCATTGTCATCTCTTCTCACTCACTTGACAGGGCAGACGATCGGTCGTTCGTCTTCGCCTTCTTAAGTCCTCCCTTCTTGAAACCATTGATGGAGTCCAACAAGGCGTTTCTCTGTTTTCATGAGGACAAAAGGACAAAGCATGGAAGAATACGCACGGGAGGTCCAGCGCCAGCTGGTTTAGAAGAGGGTGCAGGTGGTGGTGGTGGAGCACCTCCTTCTCCGTCCAAGGCACTCGGTAATCTCTTGGTCTTACCTGAAATCATATTCAGTGTGATGTTCGAGTGCGATGAAATCGTGACTGTATAGAAGAGAAACTGAGAGAAGGATCGAGTGAGATTGATGGAAAAGGATGGACGAGATACCCATAGGTGGAGGTGGCGGTCCAGGTGGAGGTGGTGGAGGAGGTCCACCAGCAGATTCCTCAGCGTCTTCGGAGGGAGAATCAGCAGCAGGAGCGCCACCTGGCAGGAGCATGCCCAAAAGTTGCTCTCTGGTCATCCCCGAAGAGGCCAAGAGAGCCTGTAACTTGTCCTCATCCATGTTATCTCTGTGTTGCTGCCGATGGTCTTTTGGATATGAGCAATTTGTTGCGAAGAAATGCGTCTGCAGTCGTCGACGAATCGGAAGGGAGTGACACCTGAGAGAATATTTTTCCCTTTTTCCTGTCGAGAGACCTCATCACAGGGAGATGAATCACCACGGGGAGCTCGTCCAATGTGATCATAGAGGTCTTATGCTCGGCTCACTATCCTAGGCTTAGACGAGCTCAAGTCGAGAAGGGAGCAGTTGCTGCATCTCATCGAGAAAGAAGAAGAGGAAAAGAGCAGGATACAAGGAGAAATCAAAAGATTGCAGGGTCGTGTAACGCGACTCGATGAGTCACTGCAGTCTCGCTATTCGGCCAGGGATGAGTATGATAAAACGATCAAAGAATCTGAAGTAGCTTTTTTGAAGGTTGAAAGCTGATGATCAGATGGTACGTCAACTCACCCACATGTAGATCCTCGAATCATCTCAAACTCTGCTTCAAGTTTTAAAGAAGGAAACTATGAATCTCGACAAGAAGAACCAGAAGGAAGGTAAAAGCTAGGCTGTTTTTGGTTCAGTACTTCACACATCTTCGCCTCAAAAGGCTCTCCAGCCGTCATCACGAAGTAAAAGCGGATATTTGAGTGAACTATTCATATTGATGATCTATTACTCATTCTGCTCCACATCGATCTGTTAAACCTCAAAGCCGATATCTGAAGTCATCTGTGTATGCTCCTCGAGTCATGAGGTAATCGTTGAACGTTGTCAAGTGTGAATGATATATGAAGCGGTGCTCAGAGTCAATAAATTGTCAGCCAGGTCACGTGACCACGGAATCTTCCAATCTGGTCTCCTTCGAGAAGAATTTTTCGTATTTGTCGTGCGCCATGGATGAACCAACACTGCTAAGCAGCTCTTGGCGTATCTATTCACGTCTATTATCTAGTCCCGTCGTTGACTGTTCAGGTATGAGGTTTGCGATCGAAGTCTGATGTAAACAGAGATCGGAGTATGTACCAATGGAGGACAGTGCTCAAGAGGGATATGTTTTTGTCCTTTCAACTGGACTGGTGATCGATGCGAAACCAATTATTCGCTGTTATATAACATATACTTCTACCTCTTCACGTGGGTATGAGCCACAAAGACGATGTAACAGAGACAGATCAATCTTCGGTCTCCTATTTTGCTTGTGCTGTTTCCACTTGGTGAGACTGTGTCATCACTGTGATTCAAGGTATATTTTCTACTCATCCATTCTGTGACATCTCCCAGGTGGTACACGCCAACCATTCCAAAGGTCTTATCTATCATGTACATCACATTATGCATCGGTGGGTCGTCAGGGAGATGTGATCTGAGAAAATTCAGATCGACTGGTTTGGTTGTCCTTCGATCCGCATGTCCTGAAGGGAAATCTGATCTTTTCCATCCTGGAGAACGTCTTAGGCGGCATTTCTTGGTGGTGAGACAATTCATGTGGATCATCACACCTGACGCGGTGTAAGGATCATCTACACGTCCTATCTGATCGTCGTGATGTTCTGGTGCGTAGGATGATGAGAGTGAAGAGATTGAGATACACAGGGCGAGAGTACACAGGAGTGCCACGTGGGGAACAAAGAAGCACAAGTCAAACCTCCCTGGAATGTTTCTGACGCTGTATGCATCCAGTCTCTCGGCAGACATCATCTGCCGAGTCCTTTGGAGATATTACCCTCCCTATTCGAACGCTTATTTTACGGTACATTTTACTCATCACCGAAAGCTCACACGTGCAGGTGCTGGCCGTCTACTTTATATTCGAGATGGCTTTCGTGGCGGGTGCCATGAGATTAACCATCTTCTATGGAATGAGATTGCGATACAATCTCCTTCAATTGTGTGGGAGTCACGCCGATGTCACATCCAGATTGAATCGAGTGAGTGGTGATGTGCATTCCGTTCGTTGATCATCGCAGATCAACCATCTGATGATGGGGTCGGTCTCTCTGTCTCTCTTCATTCTCCTGTGCATGGTTGGAAACATCGTCTTACCTTATGCCTTCCCCTCCTGTGAGTCATAGATGTGAACTTCAAGTTGATGTGGACAGTGACGACATCGAGAACTCAATTCTACCTCGCAGGCCAATTTGTGTACAGAGCGTTCGAGGTGAAGTCATGACGAGAAGTCTAGTTGATGAGAGCAGGTGGCCTGTACTCTTCTGATGGTCTACGAACTGAGATCCAGCGAATTGGGGTCCAAAAAGTTATCCGATCACTTGAGCTTGAATCGGGATTCATTCTACGACAGAGACAGCAACGTGGGACTGCTAACGAGCGATCGAGAGTAGAAGAAGAGACGGAAGATGAGATGAATGTATCGAGTGAATAAATGCACATTCAAGAGCGGCTGAATGGATAATATCTTCCAATGGCCCATACAGTCAGCATCGAGGCGAGGGTGATGACTACACCGAAAGAGAGGACCACCAACTCACTCGATGGACTGTCCGCCTGATAGATCTCCAGCACAGTAGAGTCCCATCTGAAAAGATGAGTATCCCTCTTCCTTCTCCTCTCACCGGCTCTCCGTCCAAGTTGCACCGTTCTTGTCCCATTCATCGTTCTCGATGTATCCACCACCACCGTTGTAATCAAAGTCGAGTCCAATGGATAAGGCGTCGTGGTAGTGTGTCCATCCGTATGTACAATTTCCTGCGATACAATCGGCTCCCACTGCACAATCAGAGGCGGTGGAGCACGCAGTGTTCGTCGTGTTGCTCTGCACTCTCTCAGTTCACTTCTCGACGCGTTGTTCTCACCTTTGTCACGTCAAAGAGAACGTCGTGGGCCAGTTTGCTCTGTGCGCTGACGGAGCCCCAGTTCCACACACCAGTATATTGGGTCGGGTATACAGGTAATCCTGTTCTCATTCAATACAAACTCATCCATGTTTTCCTATGTATATCGACACGATCCATCCACTCACCACCTCCGAGGTATCGATCAGTCAGATCGCAGTGGAATGAATTCGAAAAGCAGTAGATCAATTGAGAAGTCTAGATGATTCAGCTGAGATTCCGAGAAGAATCCCACCAGGTTAGCGTCGATCGAAACGTTCGAAGAGCTGGAGCCAGCCAAAGTCAAGACTGTGTTCGCGATCAATTGGGCGACACGTGTGACGTGATCCGAGTTGATGTTCTTGAAGTCATCCAGATGACTTCCATAGTATCTGAACACGTGTGAGTGAAGGAAGATGAGAAATAGTGATCGAAGAGAAGGGAAGCTCACGGGTTGGTGTAGGGACCAGAGTGTTCGGCGATTACGACGGACTTGATCGGCTTCTTCAACAAGAACGACATGACAGAGGATGGTGGTAGTTCAGCGGCAGAATGACTCGATGCGACATCATTCACAGTGATGTTCAGACTCTGTCCTTCTTCAATTTCGATTGAAAATGATCCTTACCTGTCCAGCGGCCTGGAAGAAAGCGGGAAGAGCTGAGCTTCCGGGTGCTTTCGTGTTGTCGGTGTGAGCGTAGAGGGTTGTGTTGCCTCCTGTGGTCTGCAGATTTCCCACCATACCAATCTCCACGATGGTGTCGATCTTGTCGAATTGGATGTCTTTGAATGCCATGGAGATGCTGTACGGGTCCAAGCACACGTCCTCAGTGGCTCCCTTTCCCCTTCAGCTCTCCATCTGACATCTCCCTCACCCTCTGCTTGCAGTTGAAGCTCTGAATGTCTCTGACGAATCTCTTGCTGCCAAGGTAACCCCATGACTCACCGTCAAAGAGTGCCACGATCACCTGAGAAGGTTACCACGGTAACCGAGAGATTGATCGATCACCTGCTTGTTGAAGGGGCCGTAGGAGCGATAGGCTTGGGATAAAGCTTTGGCGGCTACGATGGCAGCGACTTTACCTGACACGGTTGCGTCTGCACCGATGGCTTTATCGTGGAAGAGAGCTGTGGCATCCAAGTGGGCCACGAGCAAGACGATGTCTTTCGACTGATCGATTGATCCTCCTATCGCTGACCATGTGCTCTTTCCTCCCTATTCTTCTGTCAGGTGCGGACTGATGCAGAGAGGAACGTGATGTAGAGAGAGAGGAAGGGATGGGAAAGAAGAGAGAGTCAAGTGATTCACCAGAGGATCACACTGAGTGCGACGGAGGCAAGTCGAAGTGGGACCTGAGGCCGCCATCCACGAAGACAATCTGGCACCCCACTTGGGATATCCATCGGTATGCGCGTTGCTCTTTGCTTTCTTCTCATGTCATTCATCGTCTCAACTCTCACTTCACCTCCAGTACACCCTCAGTGACATAATCTGTGTACGGAATGTAATAGACGGGTATGTGGATCTGATCGTAGCTGAGAGTGTTTCCCTTCTTCAGTCAGTCGCTGTCATCTCTTCATCACCACACCTTTGGATTCCAGACTACCGTACTGTTGGGATAGAGACCGTATTTCTTGTTGGGGTGTTCCTCTTCGAGAGATAGAGAAGTGGGATAGGTGTCGTTTCCCGTCGGTGAGACGATGAATCCTGCGATCTTGCTCTCCGAATACAATTTGTTGATGATTTTCCTTTCATCGTCAGGACCCACTGGAGCATCAGACTCACGCGTTGAGGAGTGAAGGAGATAAAACGATTATCTTTGCAGTGCGACTCTTGTGATTGTGGAAATCATCTATATCCGCTTCACTTTGGATGGGCCAAAGTTCCCCAGCATCTCCGTTCTTCGAGGCTGTGTATTTCAATTTTGAATATATGCCAGTGACTTACAAGTGCAGCCAATCAAGTTTGTCGTATTAGCCAATCTGGTGCATGGAAAAGATGTGACGGAGGTGTAAAGATGTTCATAGACCCCTGCACTATTTACAATACTCACACAAGCACATAGTCCTAACAGGACAGTTGTTGCCCACATGAGGTGTCTGTCTGGAATAATTGTTTGAAAAAGACAAATTTATTCCAGGGTTGTAATTCCGAATCCCCACTTTCTGAGAAGGGTTACAAACAACTTCTAAAGCCTGATCATCATGTCTGACGACCAACAGAATACTGTCACGTTAGATGGAGAGTCACTGACTATCGAAGGACTCATGTCATTGGACAATCCATCTGTCGGTGTTCGTCTCTCGCCAGAGGCCAAGACCCGCATTTTAGATGGCAGGAAGGTTGTTGAAGAGGTGTGAATCGTTCTACATCGAATTGCAGCATGTTATCTCAATGTTGACAATCTCTCAGATCCTTACGGGAGAGAAACTGGTGTACGGTATCAACACTGGATTTGGACTCTTTTCAAATGTTGCCATTCCTAAAGAAGATTTGAATCTGCTTCAAGTGAATCTCATCCGTTCGCACAGTGCTGGAGTGGGAGAGCCTTTGACGCCAGCGCGAGTCAGACGATTACTTGCTCTGAGAATCAATGTCTTGGCCAAAGGAAGAAGTGGAATCCGATTAGAGACTGTGGAGACGCTCATCAACGCCTGCAATCTGTGGTGTCTTCCCTTTGTCCCTCAGGTGTGTTGTTCGAGAGAAAGAGAGATGCTGAACGATCGTCAGCGGGGTACGGTGGGAGCATCGGGAGATCTGGCTCCACTAGCTCACTTGGCGCTGGGTATGATTGGAGAGGGTAGAATGTGGGACCCGAAACGAAAGGTCTGGGGAGAGGCCGAGGAGATTCTTCGAGAGAACGGGATAGAGCCGATCTCATTGACGGCCAAAGAGGGTCTGGCCATGATCAACGGCACTCAGCTCATCACCAGCATCGGTGCTGAAGCTGTACACAGAGCGATCAACATTACCACTGCAGCTGACGTCGCATCTGCCATGACCTTGGAGTCATTGAGAGGTACTGTTCATGATATGATACCTCTATACAGCTAGCTCATCAATAGTTGATATTGATACGAACGAAAGGAACTACCAAGGCGTTCGATCCGTCGATTCATCTGGCAAGACCGCACAGAGGACAGAAGGAATGTGCAGAGAGAATGAGACAGCTCCTGCATTCCAAGGAGAACCCCTCCGAGATCTACCAATCCCATCAGTACTGTGGAATGGTGCAGGACAGCTACACACTGAGATGCATCCCTCAAGTGCACGGAATCTCCATCGACACCATCGAGTTTGTCAAGGGGATCATCGAGACCGAGATGAACTCCGCCACAGATAATCCTATGGTCTTCTCCGAGAGAAACGAGATCATCAGCGGTGGAAATTTCCACGGTGAGTCCTTCCTGCTGGATGTTGGCTCACATGACGCAGGAGAGTATCCGGCTAAGGCGTTGGACTATCTGGCCATCGCAGTTCACGAGTACGCAAACATCAGCGAGGTGAGGGGAGAGAGAGAGGAAGAGTGTGACCAAGAGCAGCGGAGAATCGAACGTCTGGTCAACCCGGCTCTCAGTGGACTGCCCGCCTTCCTGGTGAAGGAGGGAGGGCTGAACAGTGGCTTCATGATTGCACACTGCACGGCTGCGGCGCTCGTCTCAGAGAACAAGGTCCTGTGTCATCCATCGTCCATCGACAGCATCTCCACGTCGGCGGCGAAAGAAGATCACGTGAGGGAGAAGGAGAGGGAGAGAGAGTGACAGAGACAGGTGTCCATGGGAGGGTGGTCAGCCAGAAAGGCCCTGCAGGTGGTAGAGCACGTGGAGTACGTCTTGTCCATCGAGATGCTGGCGGCCTGCCAGGCCATCGATTTCCTCCGACCTCTAAAGACGACGAGACCCCTGGAGGCTGTCTACGGGACGATCCGAGCGGTTGTTCCCACCTACGAGATGGATCGATTCATGCAGCCAGACATCGAAAAGACGAGAGAGCTCCTCCAGAAGGGACACATCGTCGGGGCTGTTCGAGAGTACTTGCATTAAACGTTTATTCAATGTATGCATTACAATGAGTCTACATGACCACGGCACTGGACGAGTGCAGGAGGCCTTTCATCTCCGTCCTCCTTTGGTGTATCGTGCGGGCCATCTCTTCGGCGTATTTCTCTATGCTATCCAATAGCAGTCGTCGATTGGCCAGCGTCAGTGTGTAATCCTCTAAACACCATCAGATGGGCTCAACCTATTTCTCACCTTTCAAGTCACCATCCACGTAGCATTGTCGTTTGGGTACAAATGTCCCCGCCAGTCTCTCTTCATCCTTCTCCGTCTCGATCCTGTGCATGATCTGTCTCGTCTCTTCAAACTTCTTCTCTTGTTCCACCTGTCTGGGTCACTCTCCTGTGACTATAAGATATCACCTCTCTCTGCAACAGGGCTTGCAATTTCAACTGTTGCTCTCTCTCCATATCTGCCTTCTTCGTATAGTCGATGGCTTTGCTCAACATCTGCTCCTGGTCCACGACACCAGCCAACATGCTCGACACCGTCTTCCTCTCTCTCGTGTTCCTCTTGTGCGCTCCCTGTGACAGAAACTTGGCCGCTTCTTCTTGTATGGAAGATCGTTTCGAATACTTCCTCTTCTCCTTCGTCTCTTGTTCCGTCTTCTGCTCTGTCTTCTCTCTCCTCGCTGGTCTTCCCGGTCCCCTCCTCGCTGGTCTTCCCGGTCCTCTCCTCGCTGGTCTCTCTTCCTGCTCTCTCTCTTCCTGCTCTCTCTCTTCCTGCTCTCTCTCACACTCTCTCCTCTTCCTATCCTCACCTCTCTCTCTTCCTTCTTCACTTGCGTCTTCTCCTCCACTCGTCTCACAGTGCGCGGTCTACCCCTTCCTCTCTTCACGGGAACAACTGCAGGCTTCTCCTTCTGTTCTTCTTCACTGCTAGAAGAGGTGCTGCTGCCACTGCTGCTGCTCGAAGTGCCGGAGGAGCTATCTGTGTGAGAGAGTATGAAGAGGACAGGACACACCTAGAGCTATCCGAGGACGAGTCATCAGAGGATGAATCGTCATCAGAAGAGGCAGAAGAGTGATCGGAGGGTAGGCGAGGGAGCTCCATCCACACGAATCTGCGATAATCTCCCTCACAGTCCCAATCATTCGGTTCATCCAGTGAATCTTCACTTGTGTACCCTCCATCCTCCGAGAGGTTCTCTCTCTGTCTCTCTTCACTCCTCCTCTTCTTTTCTCTCCTCACCTTTGGTTTACTGAACGGCTTATCACTGCTCAAAATCTTGTACGACTTCCTCTCTTCTTTCTTCTCTTCTACCTTCTTCTCTTCTACCTTCTTCTCTTCTACCTTCTTCTCTTCTACCTTCTTCTCTTCCTTCTTCTTCTCTTCCTTCTTCTCTTCCTTCTTCTTCTCTTCTGCCTTCTTCTCTTCTGCCTTCTTCTCTTCCACCTTCTTCTCTATCTGTTTCGTTGTTCGGTTCACTACATGTGATCCCTTCCTCTCTCGCGGCGTCTTCTGATGTGATGAACGAGGCTTACTGACAACAGATTAGCTCATACTTTCACCTCTCTTCTCACGTGTCTTCGATTGAACTAGTCTCTGAATCACTGCTACTGAATCTATATCATCGATCGATCAGATCACTGTGACGCACCTGCTTGATGTTGAACTACTGTCGCTCGAGCTATCACTTAAACTATCGCTGGAACTTTCGCTCTTCTTTTTCTTCTTATCCTTCGTCTTTCAGCTGTATTTCTCAATCGATCATCTCACCCCTGATGCAGATGAACGTTTCGTGGGCTGTGTCTCCTTGCTTTCGTTTTTTCTCTTCCTCGGCTTCGGTAGTGTCTCTGTCTTCTTCTCTTCTCTCACTCCATTCTTCTTGTTCTTGCTTCCTTTCGGTCTGCCCACTTTCCTTTTCTCTTGTACTATCGTTTTCTTCTGATCTCTCGTCATCATTTTCACTCTCCCTCCTCTCACCTCTTCTCTTCCTTTCCCCTTCTCTCTCTGAATTGTCCCTTTCTCCATCTGCGTTGTCCCTTTCTCTATCGGTGTTGTCCCTTTCTCCCTCTGTGTTGTCACTTTATTCGTCGGCTTCTGAATCATCTTCTTCTCTACCACTTTGTGTGGAGAAGTCATCAATGGGGGTCTAGTGGTCTGTCTGGGTGAGTGGGTGGACACATAGAGATGAGCTCACAATAATTTTCGTCGGTGATGGTGTGTCCTTATCGTCTTTCGTGTGGTCGATTCCGCCTCTCACTTGTTCTTCTCTCTGCTCTTTCGTCTCGTTTGGTTCCGTCTTGATCATAACGATTGGAGTGTTCTTATCGTCAGATCCATTCGTAAAATCTCTCGCGAATCTCTTCTTTAGAGGAACAGAGATGGTAGGTGCGGATGTTCCATCCTGTCTTTGTTAACATGGTTGAAGCTTTTTGTAGATCTCACTGTGTCTTGCTTCTCCTCGTCTGACATGATACGCATCTTCTTTCGACGGCGGTCCATTATATTTGATCTCACCGCGGGAGTCTGATTGAACGAGTGATTAACGGCGGACACACGTGGTTACGCAGGGCTCACCTGTTGCTGCGGAGAAGAGGAGGGAGATGTGGTGGCTGAGGAGGCAATTGGTTTGATTGTAGATTCGTCCGATGAAGCATGCTGATCAGCAAACACTCTCTCGCTACAGTCTTCCCTTTGGTCTGACCGTTGAAAAGCTGTTAACATATACGAGTGGTTGGAATGCACACTGTGACAAGATCAGGCGTAAAACGACAAGAAGAAATAGAACGTTCTAATAGAGCGACAAAGGCAGACACAGGAGGAGATATGGGTGATCAGATGATGAGAACAGAGAACATACCGGACGACTCACCCTGACAATGTGTTCTAGAACTCTAAATGGTAATTCTGACACAAGATGAGGTCGTGGTGGTTGATTATTTCCTCGTTTTTTGTGGCGCGAACAATCCGACGAGGCAAGACTACAACGGCGCATATTTATTTAGGCAAATTGCTTCTGTAAACGGTCGAACTGATCCTCGAGAGCGGCACGAGATGTCAAGGTGGGGTGCTGGGGAGATATGCTGGCCAGTTGACTGATATCATCAGACCACATCACGTGTTTGGACTCACTTGAGCTGTCTTTGTATGACTTCAGAGGACTTGTTCTGGTGAGAGTACGTGGTGATCAGATTCGAGATGGCGTCTGTGTCGCTGGGCTTCTTCTCAAGGGCCCGAAGGAAACACTGCTCAGCCTCTCCAAACTGTTGTTGCTGTAGAGCGGCCACACCTGTACATTCTGTTCACATCGAGAAGAGTGTGTGATCCTGATTACCTAATCCGTTGAGAAGAGTGGCAGAGGATCCGTATCTCTCTGATAAAGTAGTCAAGGTCTGCACGGCTTCTTCTACCTTCTCTCCTCCCTGTCTTGTATGAGGATGAAAAGACTTTTCTCTCATCACCTCTGCAATACCGACCCAAGCGCGGGTCAGTTGAGTGAGGGTGTGGTCGTCATCGGTCTGCTCCATTCTTCTCATCTCCTTGGACGCTAGATCAAGTCTGTTGATTCTCAAGTAGATCTGAGCCAACAGAGCCAAACTAACGGTGGTGAGACAAGCAAATAGAACACACTCACCATTCGATGTTGCTGGATTGGTGAACACATCGCAGAGCGTCTTGAAGGTTACCATGGGCAAAGAAGATGGTTGCAGCGATGAGTTGCTGTAGAGGGTCGTTGGCCCTAACACCGTCCTTCATCCATTCTTTCAGAGCATTGACGATTCCATCCTTTGCTTCTTCTCGGTACGAATACGTTGCGAGGAGTTTCACAATCTTTCAGAAATCAGTGGAATACTGCTGAGTCAGCATACCTGGAGAGCTGCCGGAGCGTTGTCTTTGATCTCTGATAATACAAGTTGGTAGTTTCCTTGAGCGATATAGCTGCGGTATACATAGAAGTCTCTCAAGACAAGATCTCCCTCTCTCAGTTGCCCGGTGCCAAAGGAAACTCCTTCATTGATGGCTGCCTGATAGTTCCCGAGAACAAAGAAGTTAATCAATTCAAATAGATCGCTCGCTGCGTTGGACATGATGAAGAGTCAGCAGATGACCGCACGAATTTCATTGTAGATGGCCAGGATATAATTCGCTCAGGTTATTTTTGGTGATGTGGCCTCCATGAACAGCTTCACACTCTCTGCTGGACTAATCTATGGAGTACTCGTCGTGGACGTAATTTTGAACAATATTTTAGAACCACCAACAAATTCTAATCTTGGACCGCTCTTGGTATTATTCGCGTGAGCCAACTTCAATCAATTACCACCGCTGAATCCCTTCATGCAGATGTCAATTCTTTGCAGTGGTAGTCAACATCTTTTTATTCTTCGCATTGTTCTCGAAGACTTGGTTCTTCCAAGCTGGCCTGTTTGGGGAGTTCCTTAAGACATTCAAATGGCTATTAATGGCTTTTGGGATGCATCTCGTCCTCCTGTCCATGACCAGAGGCTATAGAGTGGTGAAGATCTTTTTTCTTCGCATAATCTTGTCATTGAATGATCAATAGTATTACGCGGTCAACTCTGCCTTCCAAACAGACGTATGGTATGCACCTGGATTTTTCATCGTTTATGTGACACAGCGTTTGGGTGAGTTAATGTGGATTCATCGTGTTCACACTTACAGCGAGCGTTGGCTATTATGTACTTCTCATCTGGACGTTGAGAAGTCTTTGTCATCCGTCGATGTACCTTCAGGATTCGAACTACTACAAGATTCAATCCAATACTTGGCGATAAATCTTATACGATGTTTATCGTGTGATTAGAAGAGGTCATCCTGCGGAAGCTCAGACTTCTCTTGACGCGATGATTTCTTCAGCGCCAGCTTTTGTAAAAATTGCCGTTCATTGGACGGTACCTCCTTTCCATCTAAGTCGCCTGATTGCTGGTTAATCACTGATGTATAATAGATTCTACCTAACGATCGTGCTGCAGTGACGATTCGCTTCCTGTATTGGATATCTTTACACACTAGATTCTCTTTCAAATCTAGAGACGTTATTGAAGTTTGAGAGAGGAATTCCTCCAGAGGCTGATGGTATCAGACATTTGATGCTGACAAGATCTTATGACTCTCACCTCAAATGACTCGAATTGACAAGCCGTGAGATGCATTACCTTGAGTCTATGAAGCTTGACCAGGGGTGTGAGGTCAGGTGATTGATTTCTGGATATATCCAGAGTTGTGAGAGTGTTCTACCGTCGAATTGGATCTTCTGTATATCGAACGAACATACCTGTATTCCGCTGATGGATTCTGGCTCGAAAGTCAACTGCGTGCCTTGATTCGATACATTCAATTCTACAAGGTGCTCCATGTATCTCAAATCCTCTACCATACTGATTTGGTTTCCGCTTCATGAGGTTCGATCAACCACATCTCATTCGACCGGACTTGCCTGAGATATAGTTTCGTAAGCTGCTTCAACAGCCCCAGTCCCTTCATTGAGGTGATACGATTGTTTTGGAGATACAGCGCGGTTAGGTGGCTGCCGAGAGACCCCAGATTCTCTATCACTGTTATCTTATTATCGTAGAGATACAGCGTCTCCAGCTTGTGGCATTGTTCTAATCGTTCCTGATAGTCTTTTAAAATACCGATCAGCTGAATGAGTCACACACAATCTTGGTTATCCCCTTGTCATTCAGTGATAGATGGGTGATTCTCTGTATGAACTGTGGTGCAGGTTCAGATTTAGACTTAACTTGCTTACTGGAGGCTATTAGCAAGTCCTCTGTTATCTTCATATTGAAAGCCGAAAATGCCACGGTTTTAGGTCAGGAAGACGTGTTGTAGATGCATGCACGATTGCTAACATGCACTTTTTTGCGCATGGATTGAGTGATTGAAACATGGAGGAGCATTTCGAAACGCTAATGGCGGGCTCCGTCCCAGAGAATTTATTTATGATCATGGACAGCAAATTCGATCAAAGACCAAATGAGAGCGGGGAGGTATATGAGGAAGATGTGGAGACATACCGAACGAATGATGGAAGGAGAGATAATGAAACATATCACCACGACGATGTTCACCATGTCCACCACGATGTTCCCCAATCTGAGGACGATGAACACCATTCCCTTCAACACGAGGTGTGTCTATATTTCTCATAATTCCAAAACAGCTAAGCGCTATAGATGGAGACATCCGTAGGAGGAATGAAACGTGTGATGGATGACATGTCTATGTCCGCCGATCTTGGCATTATATCCAGTCCTGCCTCACCGCATAAGAGAATGAAACTCGTGGAAGATAGAGAGAGATCTCTACTCATTCGGATACGAACTCTGGAACATGAGGTGGGATCGGTGAGAAAGAGAAGGGGAGTGAGAGAACAAAGGTACATAAATGGAAAGAAATGTATGAAGAAGAGAGAGCCCGCAGATTGGAGGAGCAAGCCCACAATGCCTATCCTCCTATGGTCTCCGAATCGGTCCATCTACCCTCCACGACATCCGTGTTTGATCCACCGACTATCGATGTAACGGAAGAAGACGACGAACATAGTCGAGATCACGAGCAAGTGTGAGTGAGACCCATGTGGGCTCTTCTAACGGATGAAGATTTTCGGCTGACGTAGAAGATGGCCATCATCAGATCATATCCGATGTCGATGTGGTGACGGAAGAGGTGAGGAATATGGGGAGCGAAAGTGACGAGGGAAGGTGGAGGAACACGATGAGAACCTACTGTCTGAAGACACGAACGAGGGAGAGGATTCACTGCACCACCACGTGCCTGAGGTGAGAAAACGAGAGGGAGAGAAGGAGACGATGAACAGGTACACCATGTCTTACCCTCTGCCACCCCCACACGACGGAGACGGAAAGACATGACCCTCGCCGCTCCCATCGAGGAGCTGTCAGAGGAAGAAGAGATGGACGACTGTGATGTAGACATGACCACCATAGACAACAATTCGGAAGAGAACTGGATGAAAATCTACTCCGAACTGGAGGCCCTCTACGCTCGGAAGAGGCGTTTACCCCGCCTGGACTACTATCACCACCCTCACTTGTATCTGTGGATCAACAAACAGGTGAAGGAGAGTCAACAACTCGACTCACACGCAAAGGTGGAGCGGAGGGAGAGGGGAGAGCTAGAGGAGAGGTTCGCCCAGATGCTGACCAATCTGGGCTTCGACTGGAGGAAGAGGAGGACCCTGATCTCCTGGGAGGAGCACTACAAGAAGCTGACCAAGGTGAGAGGGAGGACATCTCAGCGCTGAGACGGGCAGGTGAAAGAGGAGACGGGGGGGTTCTCGTTGAGTAACACCAAGTACCATAAGAATCAGACGTTCTTCTACTGGATCAGAAACCAAAAGAGAGAGCTGAAGAGGGGTGTGGTGCCTGTGGACCGATTGGAGAAGTTGCGAGAGATTGGATTCGTGGACTGGGTGATGAGTAAGCTACCCTCTGCCACGGAAGAGGAGCTGGTGAGATCCGAGGAGGAGGTCAAGCTGACACCCTGGGAGGGTCTGACGGTTCCCACGGAGAACAACCACACGGATAACGATCCCCTCCGAATGACCGTCGACCTCGATTCTCTTGCCCCCGATCTCGTCGAGGCCTCCATGATGCCACAGATTCCAGCGAGGAAGTTTACGAAACAAGAACTAGACAAGACGCCATGGAGGTGGAGACTGATCTGCTTCTTCACTGAGCGAGACAGGTATTGGATACCGAAATTGGAAGAGTACAAGGCAAAGTTTGGACACTTGAATCCTCCTTTTACGAACGGAGAGCACCACGATCTGGCGTGCTGGGTGTATTATCTTCGGGCAGCGCGAAAGAAGAATAAGCCAATGCCCGAGCATCTGATCCATCAGCTCGATTCGATGGGATTCGATTGGCAACTTCAAGAGACGGCACAAGCGACAACGAAGAAGACGAAGAAGACGAAAACATCAAAGACAAAGAAGGAACCGCAGAACACATCATCAACCACTGTCATGGCAGCCTCCGGTCCCACATAAATAGTATATTCGATTCTCTGTACTCCTTTATCTCTTACAACTCCATTTGGAATGTGTGGTCATACTGTCCATGTCAGCTCTTCCGCAGGAGTGGACTCACCTCGATGGTGGGTATGGCAGCGTGAAGAAACTTTAAGAAGAGGAAGAGATACTGGTCCACTCGAGGTGTCTTTCCGCTGTCGACCATTCTGCCGATGATCTTCTTCATGACGAGAGCGTGCTTGCAGGGGTGAATGTATGCCTGAGGGATGCCCGTGTGAGGGTGAGAGGCGATGGTCACCGTCTTGTTGACGTGCTCCTGAGAGATATCCTCCAGCACTTGCTCTGGTGTCAACGCCTTTCCGTTCTCATCGTAACCAAACAGCCACAGACGAGGAGTCTGGTGGTACTGATCATAACATATGCTCAGATCGTACGTCCTCGTCCGTACGATGTTCGTGTTCCTCAGCGTCCCCTGTACAATGAGAAACTCAACGTCATGTCTGCCTCACCTCATCCTCGTTCTCTGCATCTCCCACGGTGAGAGAGTCTAAATCGATCTCAGGTATGTTGTCGTCGTCGCTGTTTGTGTCCCTCTTCTCGTTCGTCGTGGGGATCTCTGGAATGTCTTCTGCCTCTTCGCTGAGAGCACTCTCTGTTCTCTCTCACTCGTCGGTTCACACAGACTCTCACTCACCGTTGATGTGAGTGGCTATCCATTCACCATCCTCGATCTCTCTGTTCTCTGATAAGGCCGAGCGAGATTCCAAAGCGCTTATTCTCATGCTCGATGGAACTGGATGTTTCTTCAATTTCAGACCGAGAAATGTGACTGTCACCATTCTTTATGACTATGTAATGTTTGTCCTTCGGAAGTCCTTTCTGCAGCATTTTGGGGTTTCCTGGCTGCCTGCATACATCTGTTACTTCCGGTTCCACATTATGTTTCGCGAAAGACAGAATTCAACCCACCAAGTCCATGAGGGCGTCTTTAAAACTAAAAGATCTCCAGCGGCAACAAACTGGTGATAAGTGAGCGAACGTGAAGTGGAAACCCGTGTACCTCCTCGGGAGTGAGTACACCCTCCTCGAGAAACTTGGAGGTGGAAAGAGGGTTTGTCATCATGTTGGAGAGATCAGTCATCTTCTCATAGAAGAGAGTTTTTAACCCAGCCATGTTCGTGTGTGATGACTGACCGATGAGAAATTTGAAAATGACCAAAATAAAAGACGAAACGATTTATTTATATGAAGTCTTGTTGTGGAGTGAACAACTTCCTCTTCTTCTGCGGCTGGCGTCTTCCCTCGCACCTGCCACAGACATATCCACCTACCCTCGTCACTCTCCTTCTCTTTCACCCTCACCCTCTCTCTCTGCACTCCCAGGGCTGGTGCATATGACGTGACAGAAGGTACCACACTCCCTGCACTTGAGCTTCCTGCCTTCTTCATCTCCTCCTCTCCCTTCAGACTCACCTTCCCTCCGATGCTGGTCCATCGCACACGTAGCACCTCTCGTTCAACTTCCTGTCGTTCCTCTCGATTCCTCGCTCGAGCACGGCGATCTTCTCCTCTATGTCCGTCCTCTGCTCCCTCTCAGACGTACCCCTCTATCCTGTCACCTCATCCACTCTCTCCCTTCCCCCTTCCTTCCTCTTCTCTCTCTTGCCTCTCTTCTTACTCTCTCCTGATTCCTCCCTCTTGTTCTCTCCCTTCTCTTCTATCTCGGTGTGGCTTCCCATCGTCCTCTTCATCTGTCCCCTCAACTTGCTATTCTCAGCTTCCAGTATCTTGATTCTTTGTTCGAGAGCCACGTCTTTCGTGTTGTGTGAGTGCATACGAGACCAAGAGTCCCACCATTAGACGACGGTAGAATGGATGGATCGGGAGGGGCTTGATCTCTCTGGTGAATGCGATGGGTGAACTCTCTCAGGTCCTCGCGGTAAAGTTTCAATTCGCCCTGAACGATCAAGTTCTCGTTCTCTTGGACTCTCAGTGCTCTTTCATGATCCTCCGCTCTGAAAGGAATGAATGGACACATCGATTGCTTCTTCACCTCTTCCTCTGCTCGTTCAAGCTATTCCGTAGAGACAGGCTTGCCTCTTCCTGTTGATTCCTCTCTTCTTCAGCTCGACACAGTCTGCGATTCAAAGAATCGACTTCCATCTCCCTCTTCTTTCTCTCCACTGAAAGTTCCCTCTCAGACTGGGCTAACCTCTCTTCTAGCTGTTGGATTACAGCACGGTTGCACTCGTTCATCTGACACAAGATGGATCATATGTCGATGCAGATCGATGTGTTCTTCACCTCAGTCAAGGCATCTTCCTTTCCCTTCAACTTCGAAGCCATCTCCAGAAGCTGATTACTCCTTACCTCTTCTCCCTGAATCATGTCGTTCATCCTCTCAACAGTCTTCTCATTCAACTCTGTAAGTGACTACACAATGGTCAGGTGCACTTGTATGAAGATCTTGACCATTTTTTCTCTGTGAGACTCGGCTAATTGAAGGAAGGCACTCTCTCTTTCTCGAAGGAGGTAAATACGTTAAGATCACCTAACGGATCAGGTGAGGAAAGGATATAGATTCCATCTCTACGTGAAGGCGCTCCTCCTTCTGCTGTATGGCAGTGATTCTTGCCTCTAGTTCCAATTGTTTGGTTCTTGCAACTAGCGCTGCTTCAGAGGATTCCTTGCTCGCAGTCTGAAATTGGGCAGCCTTCTCTGTCGGTATTTCAGCGAGAAACTACGTGTCGTCTCACCCCTGAGATTCTCATTCTCTACAATAATGCGGTTGATCTCATTCTGTGTATGTACGGCTACTTGTATTAACATATTTTTGACTAACTCAAGCACCCACCTGACTCTTCATGATTCCTCAACAATCCGGATAACAGCTCAATCTGAGCTCGAAGTTGGTTTCGCTCATTGGAACATTGGCGAATATCATCTTCCAGACGTTGGATAATTCTCCTCGATGTTGCTTGTTCAGTTTCCTTATCTCTCAATCTCAGTTCTGCTTCGTGCAGTTTGAACTGTAATTCTCAGCCTTAATACGGCTAAATTGCAATGGTTCACCCTGGATTCCTCTGTTACTCTTCTGTTTGTGTCAAGTTTTGTCTTCAAACTCTCGTTCTCTCGACTCAGTCTCTCATTTTCTTGTTTCGATTGAATCTTCAACTCATTCAACTGAGAGAGTTAGAATTGAACTCATGATATGAAGACAACCTCTGTGTCCGTAGAATCTCTTCCACACTTCATGTCGTTGTCTGATGGCTCATGTTCCAGATTTCTTTGATTCAACAATTCAGCAATGTAATTTCGATGCTTCGAATCACAATCCTATCCATGTCAACTCATCGAGAGACGGAGGATATAATCTCACTCTAACTGCTTGTAGGTCTTCAAAGATCTCTCTGCAACAGCTTCTTAATCTTGCATAAATCATGCAGCGCTCTTCATATCCCTTGCACTTCTCATTGTAATCCTTGTCCATCGTGATGTGTTCCGTCTGAAATGACATCATATAAAAAGAGGGTATTATGTTTTTTAATAGCGGATTTCGAAAGATATACAGTCTACAAATTAATTTTACTCTGTTTTTATTTTATCAAGACTTATTTGTGAGATATCGACCTTAGGTAGAAGGCTCCTCCTGTAAAAAAAGTAACTCCCCCAAGAATCACGGCCGCGTCCTTGGTCCTCTCGAGCCAGGTTGATGTTGCCCACGTTCGCCCGTCCATTCTTGTGTCTTCTTCCTCTTGGTCTGGCTACCAGTTGATTAAAAGTGTGTATTAGACATACAGTAACTCACCTTTACTATTTACGGCGTCGATAAACGCCTGATCGGATAATGTGAGCCAGATGTCTAACTCTATTTCTGTAGCCGTATTTATCCATGTACCAGTGGCCGCCTTCGCTGGTCCGCTCGCCTCTTGATCTGTTAGACGTCGAACATCAGCGGCGAGAGCGTGTCTCTTGGCGTCGATAATTGTAAGTTGACTCAAATCAGAGACATCTCGAGGGCGAGGAGTGGTCATTTCAACTGCAAAGGGTAAAGATTCAATCTTTGGTATATATATAACAAGAAAGAATATCCAAATAAACCGGTTGGTGATCCGTTTCGTTCAGCGAAGAAAACTCGTACCTGCGAATGCGAATCTGAAATTGAACACAATCACATCACAATGGACAACACGACACCTACCGTTCAACCCACTCTCAGCCAGCTCCTCCCAATGGCTGCGTCAGACCAATTCAAATCCTTCACTGGTCACTTCGATAATGCAAGAAATGATACCGTCCAGACAATGAAGATTCTTCAGACCTTCTGGGCTCTAGCACAAAACGAGGGCGCTCGTCTCGTATCTGCTGAACAACGCCTCAACAGTTGCACTGCGGCATCGGAGGAAATGCTTGGTCAGACCGACGCTCTCGTTAATCGTCTTCTTGAAAACGGCCTCTTCGAGTTCAACCTCCCTCCTGCTCTATGGGTGGACCCTAATTCGCAACAGTATCAAGATACGTACAACGACCTCGCCACTCAATACCGAGCCGCCGACGAGAAATTTGGGTCAAGGACGCTAATCAGCGTGAGTTTCGTCGCCTGAAGAGGTCCATGCAGGACAGACGCGTTGAGGAGGATCGCCAGCTGAAGGCGATAGAAGCCCAAATTAAATCTGGTGGAGCAGTCCCTTTTGCCGCCAAGCCTGGACCCAAACGCCAAATGATTGCCGGTCCTGCCACCCCTGGCCTTCGACTCTATATAGAGGGTGTTCAGAGGGATATATCCCATATTAACCTGGATGAGGATGCCGATCACCGAGTTTCTACATAGAAGGGAATCCCTTAATATGTGAACATATCGACGCGTTATCCACTCTGACCTGTCAACAGTTACAACGCGACCCAACCTTAGCAGACCTCCCATCAGATACAGCTGTGAAGTCCAATTCACTCCTGACTTGTGCGCCTGTAAGGAGATTACAGATCTGAGGGATGATCGTTCTGATAGTGAGATATTGTCATCCATCATTATAGTTGCCATCATCATCGTCACTCTTCATCATTGCTGCTTGTCATCGTCATCATCAACGTTACTCATCATCATCATCGTTACTCATCATCATCATCAACGTTACTCATCATCATCATCATCGTTACTCATCATCAACCACCCTTCTGATGAGTCCATCCTGACGTCTCTGATCACTGCATCATCTATCACAGCCGCAAGGTCAAGATCATGTTCAAGATGCGAGCTCTTGGATCAGGATAAGCACGCGGAATCTGCTGGCTCCCTTGGGTCCTCAACAGAGCACTCGGGCCTCTCATTTACCATCGGACACCAGTAAAAGCCTTCCAAGTCTCATACCCCAAGACCTCCTTCAACGTTAACATCCCTGCCGGAAAAGTCCCCTCTTTTGCCTCTGAAAGAGCACATCACAAACAAACCAAACTTACAAACTCAACACACACTGGGCAAGCGATCTAATTGTGGATTGCACTAATTTGTGACGAAATAAAAACGAAACGAAACGATATGATGAATGACAAGAAATAAATTCCGAGAAAATGTTCGTCGGGAGTCCATCTCAAACGAACCGGAAGGGACCACACCAGTCATGCTTCTAAAAAGCATCGAGGATCTCGGATTCTTAAAGGCTGACCCAGGTGAGACGAATCGAACAAGTTATTGGTAATGTGACCTCGGATCAGAATCTGGGTTATTCCTGTTATTTCCAGTTGCCACAAGAGGCATCATCGCTCAGCAGGTGATTCATCATGTCTTGAGTCATCTTTACAAAAAGGATTTAGGTGACCGAGCATTTATTGTCTGAGAACTGCGGAAAGCAGATCGTGGAGAGACAAACACATGTACAACTTATAATGGAATGTGTTGGGGGTGCTTTCACGTTACCCATGGAGCACAGCGCCATCATAAGGAATGCAACAGAACTGTATCGCAAATGGCTGATTGATGTGAGCAGTCTATGTCTGAACAATCTGAATGACAATGACATAGCCCAAATTGCGCCCAGTACCCGTGGCAGACAATCTGAGCGACATCACGAAGGTGAGCAGGTCCATCAGATCTTTCTGAAGGGTGATCGTAGCGTATATTTCGTCAGTTCTCGATGTTGTTTGCACCGAGGGACAGTGGTCATGATGTCCACGGAGAGTTATGCATAAATGTATTGAGCGTCATCTTAAAGACGGTACACGGTGACCAGGTATGTCTTTGATGAGTCATATCGTCATTCCTTTCTAGGTCAACGGAGAGGTGTGGGAAGAACTCCTTCGCATCATGTTGGGAATCGCAGACTCTCTTCTCAAATGTGAGTCAATCTTCTTTTCATTCCTCTCATCCACTCTCAGTTCGAAAAGAGCCCACACCAGTGGGAGACCGAATCGCTTCACTCGTGTTGCAGGTGTGTATCCTTGACTGTTCAACTAACACCCATAGGCACTGTTTGAGCTGTGGCTACGATCTGCCACCAGGTAGAAGACTACGGAGAGATGTTTCTGACGTCATCAGATCGGAGGCCCTCTGGAGTGACTTCAAAAGGTTATTCATGACTTGGAGACATCGTACTCCAGTAGTCACCCAGTGGAACATGACCATCGATGGAATCACTGCCAGAGTCATACGCTTGCTCTACGGCTCCCCCCACGGAAGCGACAGTGTCGTCATTCGAGTGTGAGTCCCTCGTTGAGATTCTCGCTGACAGGTGTAGTGACGGATCAATCACTCGAGTGTCCCTACCCGATGAGCACGTCTTTTATGCTTGGCATCGTGTCATCGGTGAGAAGACAGCTGTGACCGTTCTGAAGGATTGTAGATATGATTGGAGACATCCAGACCATCGAGTCATCTCAGAACTATCACGAGGCCATCCGAGGAATAGCAGGACTGATGAAAGATCTCCTGGGTGTACAGACGGTGGCGGTGAGGAAGAGGAGAGTGTTGATCTGACAGTAGCAGCCTGGACCAGCACCACCGAGTGGAAACACCATCCTATCCGTAGTGGGGCCCTTCTTACTGCGAGCTGTCAATGTACACAAGACGGACACCACATTCGACAGTGGAATCGCAGAGGCCATCAAGGCCTTGATTCAACTCTTTTCCAGTCGTCACGAGTTCACGGGATTATACTTGGCCTCCTTCTACCGAGGCATCTCCATGGTGAGATGGTCCGAGGGGTGAGCTGACTGTTTCAGGCACTGAGGCGGGGAAATTATCTGATGGATGTGATTCTCACCCACTGCGTCGATTTCTTCCAACTCGAACTACCGGGAAGTCACGTCCTCATGCCTGATTTCCTCAAAGCCATTCGGACTGTCTTAGAGACCAAGACGGTGAGAACGAACGAACGAACCCTCTGACCGCTTCAGATGGAAGAGAAGAGGCCGGCTGCCATCTCTGCAGCAGATCCAGAGATGAAGCCGAGCAACAGCCTCGCGGACAACAGACGCAAGCACAAGAATGACGCACCCCCAGAGACAAGAAAGATAGGAGAGGAAGTGCATGAGGTACCCAAAGGTGAGATGGAGAAAATACATAGATGACACATAGATGACATATGAGAGTGGTGTCTAAAGAGGCTAACACACATCAGTGACAGGGAATCGTTTGCTGCCGGGGATCATATCGAACATGTCAGTCCTGCGTCGATCTTGTATACGTCTGTTGGGTAACTTCATCGCCCTCTCTTCCTTCTACTCCACAGCTCCCTTCCACGGTGCAGAAGACGTGAGTTCCATCGATTGAGGGAGTTTATTTCTGACCGTGCACAGAGTCAATTGGCTACGTACCGTGATGTCTCTGTGGTGATCGAGAATGGACTCCTTCGACTGGCCATCCGAAACGAAGATAATCCACAGAATCTCCAGATACTGCTTTGGATGGCATGCAGCTATCTCTACGAGAATGCCTCGGCTGAGAATCCCTTTGGCTCCTTGGTCTTGAAAGATCTCCTCTCCTATGTCGCCGACAGAAGTTGGGCTGAGCCAGAGACCCTCACCGCAATCAAGGTGAACCGATCTTCTGCATTAGTGCTATGGAGATGAATCATCCACTCACCTCAGTAGGTCATTGGAGAGCTATCCCATCTGATCGATCGTATGTACAAGGAGCAGAAGGTGAGCTTCATCATCATGTCACACTGATGGGTGCAGCCGGTGATTGTATCAGTGCTGGAGACATTGTGCCGACTGATTGAAATCCAATACTCTTCCGGCAGAAGATCAGAAGACCTTGTTGTGGCGACACTTCAATCGTGAGTGGACGAATGGCTCGGAGCTGAGTGAAACAGGATCACCAAATGGGTTATTGCCGATCAATCGGTGTATCGAGAGGAGAAGGTGTTCAGACGATTGCTCCAGTGCATCATGATCTCCATCACAGAGAGGAGGGGCTCGGAAGACATCAGCGACATCAATCAATCGGGCACAACGGTGAGTGCATAGGAGACCCTCACTTCTGACACCTCAGGTCAATCGGCCCCTGAGGACCATCAGCATTGCTAGGCATCTCCTCTACATCCTCCTGGAGAGAGTGGATATGACTTCAGCTCAACTGAATCACCGTATCTGTGAGAGAGATGAGCAGACCCTGACCAACGAGTGAGGAAGAAACGGATTGAATCATCTGACAGTACAGGGTTGGAACGGAGCGGAGGAACATGAAGGTGTTATCTTGGGATTCGAACATCATGACATTCGTCAACGATCCAAGGATTGAATGTGAGGAAGAAGAATGTTCTCTCCTCATCCAATCCAGCGCTGTCCAGCCCAACATTATTCACCATCATTCGAAACCAGTGGGGAAAGAGTCTTTGGAAGTTATCTCTTCGCTACACCCGACCCGATCAGCTTGGTAAGATGAACAGAGTTGACTTGTTGACAGTCCACAGTGTACAGAGAGCACAACGGTCCTTCCGTCAGATTTGCACCTCAACCAAGACCAGCAGAGTGAGTTGTGATGCAGACTATAATGGCATGGATTGATGTGTCATCAGAGCCGAGAAACCAGAGGCGGCAGATCCAAAGCGAGAGATCGTTGAGGTGAGAGAGGAGACAAGTGCAAAAGTGAAGTGTACAGTTGACGGATCTGCTGGCGGCAGCGGAGAGAAGGAAGCAGGAGATGATTTTGAGAAAGAGTCAAGAGAGACAAGTGATGGAGGTGCAGCACCTGGAGAGCAGCAACTACGGGTGGGCTCAATACATAGAAAGAAGCTAAAGCATGTCAGACTCGAGCCGGACATTCACGCTCGGCGGCCTTCACCCTTGAAAGCAGGAGTGATCAGCCCCACTCAACTCTTCTTGTCTCACTTTGGGTTTCTGGGACTATCCAATGTATGGAGGATCAATGCCATGGAGCCATTCAAGACCGACTCTTCTCCTCAGTTCGACCTCGCCCACTTGAAGAAATTAGACGGAACACCAGAGTGAGTGGAGAGAACTCTCTGACCTAACAAGCACAGGAAGGACTGTTTCTCCGTCTCAGTGGCCTACTTGAATCGAGAATCAGATGATCCGGTCATCGCCCTCCTCTCCGATACCTCTGAGGATTTCCGTTATACTGTGGAAAGATTGGGAAGAATGGTGAGCCACAATGCTATGCTGTGACTCAATAGAACAGGTGAAACTATCAGACCATCGAGGATATGTCGGTGGATTAGAGGGAAGACAGTTTGGAGACTACGCTCCATACTTTTCGGATTTTGACACGGAGGTCATCTATTATGTGGCTCCTCTGATGGAAAGATATCGAAGAGAGGTAGAATCTGGCACCAACAAGAACAATCTGATAGAACACGCTGAAGTGGGCGGAAAAGAAAAGGAGAGTTCGCGAAAGGCCTTGATTCACTCCACGAGCGTGCTCATTGCATGGTGCGAGGACTCCAAGACCCCAGCGCTGAGGGCATGCAAGGTGAATCGATCGAGATGTCTATCATCTGACTCTCGAAGAACGAGCTGGTCATTATGGTCCACCCCATGCGATCGGGTTTATTCACCATCAAGTTACTGGGTCCAGCTGCTGGTGCAGCTTTGGGACCGCTAGTCAGCGATTTGATTGTGTCTAGAGCCAAACTGCCCACCTTACTCCGTCGCACGGCCATCAACGCTGCTCGACTCTTTGCGGACGGAAAGATGAGACCTTGGATGATCCGAAGAGCTGGAATTGATGGCATCATCACCTCCAACTGTGTTGAGGAACCTCTCCACCATTTCCTCCCCATGGTATTGAAGAATAATGCGGCACAATAGATGTTACTGTACACTAGCTTGTCACACGCACTTCAAGATGAAACATGACTTTTGGAAGAATTCATCCAAGCACGCTTGGAAAACGTTCTAGTTCTATTTCTATTTGATATTTCCATTGGCAATAGAATGAACGGTGCAGATACCAGCAGAGGTCTTCAGAGATACTCCCCTCCATGTTGCTTCCAGCTTGTCGTTTGATTTCAGATCCTACAACTTCTCAGGAATGGATCAGAATGATGACTACTCACTGGTTGAACGGTTTCCCATACTTTGTGCTTGGGGTTTAACACAGCATCAGCTTCTCCTTCAAATCCTTCCACCTGCACTCTCTCTCCCACCCGGCTCCCTATGCCCTGATCAACTACACGTCTATAGAGCCCATTACCTGCAGGAGGCGAGACAAGCTCTACGCGAGTGTGGTCTTCATTGGAGGCAGCAAGAACCATTGCCTCTGACTTGACGCCCTTCAAATTAGCTCCCTTCAGGTTACAGAGAACCAGAACATACCGATCCTACAGCTGTCATTCTTAGAGTGAATGAAAGACAGACCTGCATTTCCTCGATGGGAACGAATTTGACCAGTCCACTAACAACCTATGGGCATCAGTGCACGTTCAAGTGTGTCATCTACCTGTCTCGGTTTCTCCTCTCCCACATCAATCTGCTCTACATAGAGGGAATCCGCTGCATCGTGCTTCTTTACCTGCACGATCTTTCCGACTCGAATGTTAAGTCTGGATACGTCCATTGGCTTCTCAACTGCAGGTGCAGCTCCCTTCCCTCCCTTCTGGGCGGGCTTGGTCTTGGGGGCCTCCACAGGAGCTTTTGTGTCCTTGTCCAATGACTTGACCAGTATCTGAGGTTGTCCAATCTTGTGATCAGAGAGATCCCAACCGAGGTCCGCAAAGGAGAGAGGTCCCACATTCAGCTGCTTCTGAAGGTTCTCGCAGAGGGCTGTCACTGTCAGACAGAGAGAACAAGATGACTCACCGGGCATGATGGGTGTGAGGATGATGGACAAATTCTTGATGAGATTTGCCGCGAAGGACAGAGCTTGAGGTCCCTCCTCCTTGTTGGCCCAGGGCTTCTTCTCTTGCAAGTGCTTGTTGCCCAAAGCAGAAATCTCCATGGTCTTTGTCACGACCTACTCTCATGAGAATCTTATAAGAAGGAAGACGCACCTCTTTGAAGTTTCTTCTCTCGTAAAAGTCCATCACCGTAGCGATCTTTTGATCCACCTCTGCGATGAGGGGATTCTGAGCGTCGCACTTGATGATCAGCGATCCGTGGTTCTTCTCGAGGATGGTTAACGTGCGGTAGCACAAGTTGGAGAAGTTCGCCATCAGCTCGTTATCGATACGCTCCTCCACATTCGTGACGTTGTACTCTCCGTCGTCATTGACTGGGATGGAGCCCAACACATAGTACCTGAACTGGTCCACTCCGTACTTCTCAACCTATCGAGTTGAGACGAGGCTCAGAGGTTGGAATACCTGATTGAATGGGTCGATGGTGTTTCCCGTGGACTTGCCCATCTTCAGGCCACCCAACTTGAGGAATCCGTGAACGAGAAGTTCTTTGGGAGGGGAGAGATCCGCAGATAACAACATAGCTGGCCAGTAGGCCGCATGGAATCTCAAGATATCTCTTCCGATGATCTGGAGATCCGCAGGCCATACACTGTTGAAGACCTCCTTGGGGAGGTCAGCGGATGATGAAATGGAATGCATACTTGTTCGTTGTGCTGACCATATCCTGCACCAGTGATGTAATTGGCCAGAGCATCACACCAGACGTACATGACGTGTTCTTCATCTCCTGGTACAGGCACACCCCAGGGCATGCTCTCCTTCGAGCGAGAGAAGGAGATGTCTTCCGCTTCAGTCAGGAAATGGAGGATCTCTTTGATGCGGTTTTCAGGAACAATCAAGAAGCGTTCGGGATCATTTGGATCGGTGATCTGAATTCTTCTGGATACCTCAGCTGCATATTTAGACAACCTGACTGTTGATCAGCTCATTCGACAGATCGAGGCACCTGAAGAAGTAGTTCTCTTCTTGTACGGTCTCAACAGACCGAGTTGGGTGATCTGGGCAGAGACCATTCTCCAGATCCTTCTCGGTTTTGTAGGACTCGCACCCCACACAGTACAGTCCTTCGTACTTCTTCTTGTAGATGTCCCCCTTCTCTACTAGTTTGTTCCACAACTTTTGGGCTCCGGGATAATGGGCCTTCTGATCAGATGTACGAATGAAGCGATCGTTGGACACGTTGAGGAGTTTGTAAAGCTCCACAAATACTGAGACATTGCCGTCCAGAAACTCCATTACTGTCTTTCCCTCCTTCTGTGCAGATTGCCAATTCTTCTTTCCGTGCTCATCCATACCAGTCTGGAAGATAACTCGATTACCCTGTTATTGGTTATCGTTTGGCTCAACAAGAATTCTTGATGTGATCCACCTTCAAACGATGATAACGGGCGGCTGCGTCAGCCTGGATGATTTCCAAAGCATGGCCCATATGAGGACGTCCATTTGGATATGCAATAGCAGTACAGATATAGTAGCTCTTGTCAGCCATTCCTTCTTCTGATGACGTTTGTTGTATTCGCGTATTCATTCAGAAAAACAATAAAAGATATTTTGTTATATTAATATATACTGAAGTGGTTTATGGTTGGCTTGCTTCAGAAGCTTCAATACGCCTTCTTCTTTCCTCTCGTTTTTTCTCCAGTTCCTCCTCCTCTCTCTTAACTTGTTCTTCACGTTCCTTCCTTCTCTGCTCTCTTTGTTTGTTGGCCTCGTCCCGATCTATACTGCGAGAGAGGGCATTACGCATGTTCCCTCCCTGAGCCATGGAAGAGAGGGCACCCATGACGTTGTTCAGTGCGTTCTCCTGCTCCTCTAGTCTCTCTGACATTCATTTCAGTAGGCTCAGTGGCAGTAGTCGCTCACTCTCTCTTCGCTGCTTCAGCTTGCTGGACCATAAGTCACCATCCCTAACTTGATTGAGTGCATCGTCTACGAGTCCCTTCTCTCCCACGGGAGTGGAGATTTTGTTAGATGCTGCCGCCAGCTGATCGAGCGTTAATCGTTGCAGGTTGTTCAATAGTCACCCTATTCTTTTTGTCCTCCTCCTTTTGTCTCTCCTTCTCTTCTTTCTGCCTCTGCTTCGCCTCTGCTTCTTCTGCTCGTTTGCGTGCCTTCTCTTCCTTCAATGCTTGTTCGTCCATCTCATTCACAGTTTTCTGCTCTTCTATCAAAAGAGGATCTCAATGGTGCATTACCTGGAACATATCCATAAATTGCATCAACGTGCCGAAGAATTGATCGGGGCCCAACACTTTTCCGTTCTCTCCAAACAAATCGGCAGTTGTTTGAAATTCCTGCCATCATCAACAACAGACATGAGGTCATCCTACCTTCTCTGCCTCCTTGAAGGCAGCGTCCAGCCGATTCAGTTCGTTCTTGTCCTTCTCCATCATCACGGGTATGATCTTGTGGAACACATCGGGCATTTTCGTTCCGTCAGACTTGGGGATTTGAGACAGGACTTCATTCGTTTCCCTCAATCCTTTGTTCAGCTCGGCAATCTACCATTCGTTCAACATTTGTCACCATTTCATTCAATCTTTGTATCATCAATGGATCACCTCAGATTGGATGGCAGGCAGAGACACCTTTTGTGCTTCCCTGCAACTCTTGATCTCATCGATGAAGGAGACGACGTCTTCGTTCGCAAACTTGGTTCGGATCACCTGCTTGGAATCAGCTACACAGCGACAAATCGATGTACGGTTTGAAATGTACGACTTTTGATCCACTCACTCGGATCAGATAGTGCAGTAACGATGATCGATCGGAAGCCTTCGTGTCAAGGAGTTTTGGAAGCAGAGATAACTTGAAGCCCATAGCGTCTCCCTTGGTTGTTCCACCATTCAAAAAGTTACCCATGGCCAAGACAACTTGTATGATCTGTCCTTATGTTACTGCTGTCCGTGTCTTCGGTCTCACCCTGGAGAATTTCTTGCTCTTTCGGAGTTGCTTGCTAGCATCTCTCAACAAGGATATGTTGGGCTTGATCTCTGCCAACTTGGTAGGGAAAAGGTACTGGTAGGATAAACATTTCATCCGATGACCAAATCCAGGAATCTGATCGATCTCCAGAAAGTATCTCTCCACATCCCCCAACAGTGTTATTCCGGAGGCACTCACATAGTTGCGTATCGTCACCATCTGACCGAATCTCAATGATGATCATGTCTATCATGCGCATGTCTATCATGTGCATGTCTATCGTGTGCATGTCAGACACCTCACCTCCTCCGCTGTAGGTGCATTCGCTGCTAAACGTTGCGAAGTCTCGAGATCTAGAAACCTCTCATCAATGGCGAGAACTTTAGCCCGGATATCAGCTGGTGGTAGCTTGATTGTGTTGATGAAGATTCCAACGTTTTGAGATCGACGGGGGTCTACCAACGTGACCTTCTCAGGCTTCGGTGCCTTCTTCCCTGTAGTGGGTGAATGACAGCACTCCTCTTCACTTCACCATCTTCCTTCTTTTCGATGATCTTCTTGCCAAACATGACTTCCATCTCTCCAAAATCGATGTCCAGCTTCTCATTACTGAGCTGCCCGAATATAGTGCTTCCAATTTTGTTGTTTGGTATCTTTGTCCAGTTTAGGTTCTTCATGGGTTGAGAGGGCTTTGGTACGAAGCTCTTGGCCTTTCCTGCTCAGAGATGAGATTTCATTCGTCTCTTTTCTGTACCTCCTAATCCCGGTGGTCCCGGGGGGCCTGGTGGACCTGGTGGGCCTGGTGGGCCTGGTGGAGGTGGAGGTCCCGGTGGTCCCGGTGGGGGTGGTGGTCCTGGTGGTCCTCCCATGGGGGGAGGGGGAGGGGGAGGACCACCACCCATGGGAGGAGGGGGGGGTGGAGGTGGAGCGGTGTCCATGGGAGGGGGAGGGGGGATTGGAGCAGCTGCCATCGGAGGGGGCGGAGGGGGTACGCTGTCCGCAGGAGGGGGAGGGACACTTTCAGTGTGAGCATCACCAACAGGGGGAGAAGAAGTGGTTTGGGTAGAAGGTCCTGCAGAATGTGAGAATAGAAGGGAACACACTTCACCTGATGGGGCAGGGGGTTGTCCAGTGCCTGTAGAGAGTCAACAAACAAGAGAGATCACGTCTCTCACCAGGATGACCAACTAGGCGAATCTTCTCAATCTCAGCAGCCAACGCATCTAGCTTCTCCTTCAATTCGTCTCTTTCATTTTTCAGTCTCTGATTTTTGGCCTTTTGTTGTTCCATTTCTTTTGTGTGCGATGCCTAGACCGTCAGAGGAGTAAGACGATTCAAATCACCTGCATCTGCTGATGAGCATGTTTGGTGGCATCAGATTGGATGTTGAGTGTGTCGTACTTCTCCCTCATGACTTCCAGTTCAGCCCTGTCTTCACTACCCGAAAGTAGTTCATCAAAATCAAATTTATCTGGTAGGTTCAGTGCGTACAATGGCGTAACAACCACCCACGTTGGGCAATGGTGATCGTTTCTACTTGAAGCGCTATTTGCTGCACGATCTTCTCCACCATCATCCATATCTTCAGTCTATTTCGATTAGATGACACTCGTAATAGAGTTGCTCACCCTTGCTCCTTATCATGAGGTAAGATGGTCATATACTTGAGGATGCTAGCAAAAGGACGCTTCGTCCATGGAAGGTCTTGGGATACAGATTTGATATAATTGAATAGTTCGTTGATGTCTGTTTGGTTCATCATACGTGAGTTACCATACCTTTGATCATGTGAGTGTCCATCGCATATTCACCCTCACTTCTGATTGAATTCATCTCGGTCCTCCTCCATGTTCTCCTCGTAAGCCGCGATCTGTTGTTCTAAAGCTGCCGGTAAAGATTTCGTTCTTTCCTTGATACTCTACTGAAGAGTTATTTCTTTTAAAGAAGAGGATGAGATGTCGTACCTTGAGAATCTCGGACAGATGGAGAACTTCGAATTCTTGTCTCAATTCGAACCTCTCTCCAAGCGATTCTGGAATATTGGTGAATGTGTTGACTAAGATCATGCAATTCGTCTGTCGGTCTCAGTCACATCGCCTCTCACACATGATGATGATATGTAGTTCATCTCCTCACTGAGAGATCAAATGAGCTGTCTTCCGACTCCACTTCGTACTTGAGTACGTCCACTAATGGAGTAAATCGTGATACTTCAGACTTCCTGTTGGCATAGAATACCATCAAATCTACGACAGTCCTATCGTTGTCAATGCATCATCGCATGAATGGTCTCACTTGTGCCCAGCAGATCCATTGACTAGAATGATGACGCTCAGCACTTCGTAGACAATGACGCGAACTCTTGTTCCTATGTCTTTGTCCAAGAATTGAACTAAGCGCTCCAATATACTTTGGCTGCTGAGCACCCTCTTCATTCCGTTCTACGCAATGATCAGATGAGAGAAGATGCTGCTGGTACCTTGTTGTTGACCAGTGCCTTGAAACATAGGACCCATTGGTAGGCCAAATCCTGCGTAAGTCGCGTCTTTCCACTGTTCGTCATCAGCGATCGTTCCTGAGAGACCTCTCACTCCATTTTCTGAATATTTTGTGCTTCAGCGGCCAGGGCATTGATCCCTTGTCTGTCACAAAACCCACTGACCCAGTATACAGGTTCAGTGAGTAGAGAGACTCTCAGCTTTGATAGTAGCTCTAGATTGGAGTTAGGATCCTTGCCTATCCGAGTGGTAAAGTATTGTGGATTCCTTTGATCCTCTGCCGCGTTCGTCCCTTCACTCTCCGAGACCTTGCTTTTCATTTGACAGATCTGTTGCCACTTCATCCGATTCGGTGTGTCCCGCAGCATGACTGCTCTCTTGGTGGCTTCAATATCCAAGTCTTCCAACAGTGCAACGTACATCTTGTCCAATTCAGTCTGCTCTGGTTCTGGAGGCAGTTCGAAGCCTGCTGACTCCTTCTCGCTTCAGCAACAAATCTCTGTTGGTATTTACTTACTCTTGGGCTCATCATTGCGGGAGATTTGGTTGAAGCCGAATTAACCATTCCACGATTGGCATCTACGCACGCATCAACTCCACCTCATCTTCGCGGTACTCACACATTCGAGGCGACATAGGGGACTTCAGAGACTTTCGACGATCCTCCTTCTCTAATCTCTCTCGTAGCTTCTTCTCCTTTTTCTCCTTCTTCTCTTCTTTCTTCACTTCTTTCATTTTAGAGGTCTGAAGAGCGAGAGGGGGTACCTCCTTCGATGATGGAGAGCTCTTACTCATAGTAAGTCTCGTCGGTGTCTTTGAAGGAAAACCTGCACGATCGGAACGATTGCTATAGTGCTACCACGCCGTTTATGAAGATTCGGCGAAAATCGTGTTGCGACTTTCCACAACGCGGGTCAACAAGCAGCGCCCAAGACGACGTGAATCATATGTTTCAATGGCGTATCTGAACGATAGTCTTCTTTATGTGTATAGATACATTCAGTCAAGGTGGGTGGCACTGTTTGATCGTCCACTTGAGAATTAGATTGATTAGAATCGTAATCGATCTACTGACACGATATTCGACGAGGTGGCTGAAGAAATTGAGAGGTGGTTCAAGGAGGCCGCTAGGCTACAAAACATATTGGTGGGTGTTTCAAGGTGGCGGCCTCCTTGACCCACGTCCAACTCGTTCGTGTCATTGTGGGCACCACCCCATTCTGGTCAACTGTCCAGTTGATCCAACTGGTGGCAGGCATCAATGTGAAGTTGGACATTCCACGCACCATTCTGTGAGTAGCCTTGTCCGAAAAATAATCAGATTTCCAAAATTTAATATATAACCAAAGCAGCCGTGACCCGTGTGGCCACTGCTGAGCGAGCTGGAGCCTGAGAGGTCAAGAGACACATGTAAGCGCAGGATCGCAATCTGTTGACCAATCGTGAAATGCGCAGAATAGAATTACAACCTTGCGCTTCGGTTTTCAAATATTGACATTTACTGTGATAACCTTAGCTTCTGCTTATCAATCACGTGATACGTGTTGCAATAGTGACAATGCACTTCCTATTGTCCATGAAAACGTATTCAACTTTCTTGACTCACTATGTTCTGTTCAGATGCGATGAGCTCATCCAATTGAAGGGCATTTATCGTGGCTACGGCTGCTGTTGCCTTATCTGTTGAACACCGACAATGGAAATCTGTCACGATAAATCGCTCATATTCTAAGCCATGATAGAACCTAAACACCTAATCTGGTCTTCTGAATTTCAGAAACAGAAGCTAACTCGTCCTTTGGTAGAAGAGAAGACAGTACTTCCTCAATGGACATGGTGTACAGATTCCTTACCAATCTCTGCTGTCTCAACCTCTCGGTGATTCCCTCGATCAAACTTGGATCAGCAAAGGGAAGTGTTTGGACTATAATTCCTCCACTGTACGAAACTGATATTCTTCAATCCTCATCCTTTTCTGATCTCACCTATTCCTTCTTCTATTTTTGTTTCCAAATTGATTGCTGTCGGCACTTGTTCTGACTGCTCAAAGTACTGTAAATATAAGTCACTATTGATCTGTGGAGCAATACCTTTTGCAATGAGGATTGTACAGAATCGGACGTTTCAACGCTGCTGGTAACTGGTTGTTGGAGTCCATATAAGACTTTGCTCACTGTGAGTACACCTCCCTCTGTCCCCTCTACATCCGGTTGGGCTGTGTCTATGTACCCCCTTACTTCTCCAACTTGGATGGCTTCTGCTTCGATAGTCTTTGGTGTTTATCAGTTCGATCAGTATACGATAGTTGTGGAGGTGTCACTTTGATCTTCAGACTGTCATACGAGAACATCAGTTTGACTCTTTCCTCGCCATGTAACATAGAGGACATGATGGCTGCCCCCGTCAATACCTGGCCTTTTCAATTGGTTATATTTCTCTAACTGAGATGTTCACCAAGCAGGGTAGCTTCTACAGGTCTGTCTAATAGTGCATGTTTATCAACAGCTGTTTGAACTGTATTCTTGTTTCGGAGTATAACAAACCGCAAATTCTTGGTGAAGGATTGTTGGGCTAGGTCTGGCTCCCTCAAGCGGTGTTTTGCAAATTCTGAAGGTTGTGAGAACCTTCTGAGGAAAGTTGATTTGATTTCATGTGGATACAGGCGTAGCGATTGGGATCTCAACTTGAGCATGATCGCGATCTGATCTTTTATTCGCGAGAAAAAAACGGGTTTCTTTTCTTTTAGGCTGTGAAAAAAACGCGCTTCACGTGCATCGGTTGTCGCGCATCGTTCATCATTCCTCGTGCACCGCTCATCGTTGATCTAAGCCGATGAATCAATGTTACCTCCTGCCCCTGATCTGTCCCTCTACACTCGTAGGGCTCACCCGAAATCCGTCAACACAGTCATCATCATCTGAGCTAGTCATGGGTCTCCCATCTCTGCCCTCAAGAGCGAGCAATTCGGTTTCTGACCTCTTTCGTATGCGTATTCTTATTTATTCTGTTTCAGCTGGTTGTAACAAATGGACATTCAATAATTGGGATTGCCTTGTTGCTGGTTTGTACGATAATAACACTGTGAACATGAAAGGATCATGAGGACTCCCTCTCAAACTTTGTATAACTGAAGAGTTAAGGAATAACAGATGGTCAGATATAAAGGAAGGATACAAGGTGTTTGTGGCACTCGATCTGATTTCAGCTCCACTTGAGTAAGCATCCTTCCTGAATGAGAACAATAGACTCTAGCCACTGACTCTTCACAACTGCCCACAACGATGTAATCGCCTACTCTTTGTCATTCATTATGCACCTGTATTACTTGCACCTCTATTCATGTAGTACGCCCGAGTGTAATTATACGGACTGCCAGTTTGTTTGATTCTGAACCTTCATAAAGTAAGAGAGGATGAGAGAAAAGAGAGATACTTGGTGTGAAGTTGACCTGTGAGGCTGTGATATTGCCTGACTTCATTGTCTCCGCCACTACTCAATATCATCTCATCACACGGTGACCATGTGACCATGACGAGTGGCATTGTAGATGCCCTCGTGTAAATGGGTTGCTGTAGTTGGTCACTCGGACAACGATTGACTACATACTGTAAGAGGTTGTCGGATATCCCATAGCTTGATCGTCTTATCAAAAGAGCTTGTTGCAAACAGGTTGGGGTTTGTGTTAGAGAACTTGAGTACATTGATACTATCTAATGTAGGTCAGAACAAGGAGAGAGATGCACGCTCACCTAAATGTAGATCTTCAACAGTTACAAGAGTCTTTGCAGTGGCCATGTCAAACAATCGAATTTCACCCCTCGCACCTCCTTCTGTCAATATCAAGTGAACATTCATCCCTCACTAGCCAATAGTTTACTATCATCAGAGTTGATTGACACTGAACTCAATCTGGAGAATTTTTGAAACTCCGCGATGATAGGCCTCTCGCCTATCAACGGTTGAGTGGTCAAGTCCATGCCATAACAGATAGGAGATAGGATCGAAGATAAGATCATCACCTGTCCTCATTGATTCAGCATTGAACAGCAAGATGTCCCCCGAATCATTTCCAGCTAAGAATCGAGTAGGTCCATGTCTCAACCAATTGATTCCAAAGATGTTACTGCCTCGTCTGTTGATCTGTTCAGTCATGTATACAACCTTTGGTTCTACCTCATCTGAAACCCTCCCAAATGGCAATTCTGCACGTGATTGTGCAGACACACCAATCCATCACTCGTTCCGTACACCATCCAACCCAGGTCTTACATCGTTAGTTCTCTTTCCGTGTTTATCGACTCACTTGGATCCGGACAATACTCGAATTGCCTTGGAGAGTGATGAGCAGCTGATAGAGGATGGTCTTGGTCATCGGATTCCATCAGACTATGAGCTGAACTCGGCATCTGCCCCCTTCCACTCAACATGAATCGGGTATCCACATCCCGATCATACACTGAATGGGATGCCAAATTCCTCTCTTTCAGAGGTGCAATTTCTGTGATTCTAGGTCGTCTATCAACATTGACACTCTCTGTTCTCTCGTAGATCTTCTCTCTCATGCCTCTGAACAAGCTACTATGCACTCGTTCCTTCTCAAGTCAGCTTAATAAAAGGCGATGACTTGCATGAAATATTTCGTGAGACAAGCTTCCCATTCTTCGCTTGGATAGTAATTTTGTAAGATGAGAGGGTGGTCCGTATGCGCTTAAATCCAGCAGAAATTTTTTCTCTACCAATTCTGAGCTATGAGACCTCTCCATGCTGGAGATCTCGATGCCGTCTAAATGTTGCAGTTGGGGTATTGCGCTTATAGTATAACCCCTGTAGTATGGTTCTGTACATATGGGTGACTGTTGATACCGATCCACCTCTCTTCCGTGAAATTCCTCGACCTATTGAATCAGCATCTCCTTAATATTGCAAGCAGATCCACCTCTAGCACACCACTCCAATGGTCGACTTCGTCGTGATTCAATTCTGTCGGACTATCGTCTTCTGATTCGTCTGCAGATGCTGAGATATTTGTACAAGATCGATAGTCACCCGTATCGTCTCCAATCTCAGTATCTTCAAGTTGTAATTGTGCGTCTGGCGAGGTCACTTGACTCAACTGCTATCGTTATTTATGCCCATCTGATCTCCAAATGATGATAGAGTAAATGATGTTCACGTGTTCAGCTAGCATCTGAAATGAATTTCGCAGCTGATCTAGTATATTGGTTCTGTCCGGTATCTCATCTGGCTGTCTGCATTCTTGGAAGAAGAGTTTATGTAGAGATGGTAATGAAGCTGCTAAGATCTGTGCAACTGCCGTGATGTTGTACACATGTGTCCCACGTAGAGATAATGTATGAAGTTGTGTGAGAGGCACTTTTACCGGTCAGATCAAAGAAATTATCTGAGACTCACTTAGACTTGAATATTGGACGGACCGGATGGGATTATGATCCAATACTAACACTCTCAAATTGGTGTTACGGTTGAGATTATCAATCTTGCTAATGCGGTTCTGAGTCAAATTGAGAACCTCTAAGTGGATCAAATTATGGAGACTGTATTTGTCATTTGAATGTTCTCAATCGGCACTTCACTTTTCGATTTCCAGGATCTGTCCGTTGACGAGAGATAACTCCCTGATCATACATAATCGAGAGAAATAACGAGATATAGATGCTGCGTTCAATTAATCAAACCCGAAGAGCTCTACGCACAGAAGCCATTGAGGTGCAATCTCTCCAGCTCAACGTCTGTGACCTTTTGAATATATGATTGATTAGGATCTTCTTCCATTGATCTGAATGGATGTGGTTCGATGTCCTCCCCACCTTTAAAACATTTGGAATTTATATTAAATCTAAATCTAAAAGATACCCGAGCGCGGCAGCCCGTTTTAACGTTGTGATAGTCGCACCCTACAATACCCTAAAGAATGATCCCAATGCTCTAGCTGAAGACACAATATAACAAAGCGCCGCCAAACCTCGAGAGTTTTCACAAATGTAGACTTTGATAGAATTTGACAGCCCGATGGCAGAGAAATTCAAATTGTCACCAACGTGAAACTCGAATAGAACCGACCAGTTGCGCGCGGAATTCCGCGCTTCGTAGTTCCTTCTTTTGAATATTATTCACTAATCCCCTCTCCTACAGTCTACAACGAGATTACTCGTGAAGACTATTTTTAGATTTTCAGCGGAGCAGGCACACAATTCAACACCACCATGTTCAAAAAC